>JABANP010000327.1:0-58068 GCA_013115135.1 Perkinsus olseni | reverse complement strand
TATTGTTCTTCTCAGGACTACCCTCCACAGGATAGAAGACAATGGTTCTCGGTGGACACCAACACGACCTTCTGTTCCTTTCGAAACATGCAGAGTGACGGGATACACTACCACAAATGGTTCGACATACGCGCCGACAAAACGTCAATGTCCACGCGGTGTATCCGCTGCCCAGCGACTGGTCAGCGACCAGAGTTCTTCGCTCGGTGAGGGAGGTGTTGGCAAGTGTCTGATACTGGATTCCGTTCATGTCACAGGTACAAGGACAACGCCTTGCCAGACTACTACTTGCCTGGCAACAACGGCTCCCGCTACAATTTCCCTTATGATGTCGTTGGTGGAGATGCTAGCAAAGATCCCCTCAAAATGTTGCGTCCTTCGACTTTCTACAATCTGATGGAGAAAGCGCGCACGGCTATGATTAGGACGAAGTCAAACTTCGGTGTTGATATGAGCAAGCCTCCGCTGGACGAAGTGCAAGAACTATGCTCGGCTATTATTGATCTTTTCCGGCAGTTCTGGTCCTATGAGGAATTGTGTGATGCGTACTACAAGAGGTTAGAAGAGGCTGTCAAGGCTGGCGGAGCTCAAGGGTGGCAGCCTTCTCCTCCCGATTCTATAGTGAGCCAGTTCAGCGAGTAGACGGGTAACGGCTGAGATTCGACACTTCCCTTAAACATGTATTCGATGGTATATTCATGACGATGCTGTTGTTGATGTTGTATGCATTTGGACAGTCGTTGCGTTGTGACGAGTGGGTCACAGGGAATCCGCCTGCGGATGCACAGGTCGATGGACCATTCGGGCCACTCGTTCATTCATGCACCGCATTTGCGAGCTTCAAGGATTCACGAGTCGTCGTAGAGACCCTTGAGAGGTATGGACTCGCCCGATACTCCAGATTCCCTTCGCCATTCGTGCCACTAACGAAAAAAAGTGTGCCTCATCGCCACACATCTTCAAAGGGCAACTGCCTTAACCTCACCATCACAACGTTGCTAATTCCTGAATAGAGCTATCTTATGATCATGGAAGTTAACATAGATACTGTACGCCCAGAAAAATGGCGTCCCGAGTACACTGACCGTCCCAGACTGCAGCATTAGCCCTAGTTCGCCGCTTTCCACACCAACACAGTAATGCTGCGGATATATCTTAATCGATACTGAATTGGATCCGTCGTTCAGTCTTAGTTTCAGCACTGGCAAGTACTTGAAAACTCTCTGCTTGACGTACAGGAAACCGTTTTCGTCCCGCCTGAACATCCTGGCAATCTTCTCGTCTTCATAACCCTTCCTGCGCAACTTCAATCTGAGTAACTTCTCGAGGTCCTCTAGTAAACCCGGGATGGCCAAAGATATGATCGGTCCACCCGTGTCAATGATGGTCAGATTCGGGCCTGGATACTCGCTGGCACGACTCTCTAGCGGCAAGAGGCTCCTCCGGCCCCCTGACAACTTTACTGAGGACACCCATACAGTCGCGAGGGCTTCGTGGAATTTCTCTGAGTAAACAATCGTCTGCCACTTGTGCTTTGCCGCTGTCGATTCGTCCAACTTCTCACCGAGCGTAAGCTGGCCGGTGATGGAGAAACCATTTTGGGTCGTATCAGTCCTGAACGTATACGACGGTCGTTCAATCAGGCCGTGGTCAACGAGGGAATCTATCAAGCTCTCGGAGTCGTCGCTATATTCATACTCTTCCGAATTCGTCGGAATTCTGGAAAGTCCGAAGAAGCCATGCGGCTTCGACGGACTCCCCCAGTGGACGACTCTCGCCACCGAGAAGTCGAAATCGGCAGCCTCGCGGTCAGCCAGCACCAGCGAGCCCGAGCGCGGCACGCTTTTCAAGGTCGTGTTGTCTCCAAAGCGCGTCAATGGTAACTCAGTCTCTTCGAAGTCACAAGGATCGTCTTCGGGACAGAAATAACACCCCGCGCCCGGTTCCTTGCAAACGTCTTTGCCGTACTCCTGCTCATACCAATGCCCGTCCAGCATCGTGAGATCCGGGTATCCCGAGTCCAGAAACAACCCAATTTCTTGGCCATCGACGTTCACCGTGACAAAGCCTTCCTTGACAGGTATCGTTAGCGGTTTGACGGAGGCCTCTGCTCCGGACGATGGGACTTCGCTGAGGCTGCTCAGCGTCAGTTGAAGCAGTACTGTAACGAAGGCTTTCCACAATGCGACAGAGAAAACAAAAAAAACCGTCCTCGCCGGATTGATGGTGCGATTTTTCAGACAAATTTTACAACTGCTTCGACTGAATTAACATTTTTCACGCCGAAAACCTCGACTCCGTTTTGGCGCTCTCACGCTCACATGACGCCGGACGGGCGGCCGAGATGGAAAACCCTCTCACCTTCGGACTCTGTCAACGATTCTGATATCATCCCCATCATCACTCCGCCTGAAAGAAGCTTCAGACGATCACGGCCCACCTGTCGTGGAGGACGCGGGGGCTGAGAAGTCCACCGGCCACTACGTGATTTCGAAGTTTTTTCTTTGAGTTGCCCACGTGAAAATCTTGGCAAGCCCGCTGAGTGCGTCAGAGCTGCACCCAACGCTTTGGTCCGGAAAGTGAAGACTCCGCCCGATATCGGAATTTTTCGGAATTTCCATTTTCGGGCGCTTGTGGCAAGCGGGCGCCATTCACAGCCAACAGACCCTCAGCAGTCTCCATAACAAGAAGATCATCGTCAGCCTTCGGGCCAAAGAAGTCGTCGTACGCGCGCACTGCAAAGAATTGCAAGATTCCAAGTAGGAGATCGAGTAGCGCGCAGTTTGAGATGCCTTCTATGCTAGCTCACGAAGCACTCACGCTAATGGTGGATCCTCTGCTACGCGGATCCGTAGCCTACGAATCCTACCAATCGTGAGGTGGTATCTTACTTCGCGGAATCCGGACCGTATCTTACCGTTTTCAGTAGGAAAGATACTTCTTTTCATATCCTCCTATCATCAACCTAAGATACCTCATTCACTGATAGTTGATATCTTCCTCTCCCATGAACTTCCCAGAAGACCCCACCTCTCCTGAGATCATCACAAACAATTCCCTCGAGTGGCAAGGCATCTCCTACGACGTCAAACGTCGTAACCTCTTCGGCAAGAAGCTCGAGACGAAGCGGATCCTGGACTCGGTCTCCGGTAGCGCCTGTCCAGGGCAGCTTGTCGCCATCATGGGGCCTTCTGGTTCCGGCAAGACCACCCTCCTCGACATCCTCGCTGACCGGGTCTCCTCTGGCAAGATCGATGGTACCATCTCCGTCAACAAGCGGCCCAGATCGACGGTATCCTTCCGAGCGGTGTCTGCTTATGTAAGTCAAGAGGACAGTCTCATTGGTTCCTTCACGGTTCTGGAGACGCTCCGGCAAAGCGCTCGGCTGGCCCTTCCGAAGAGTGTTGATGCTGGTGAGAGAGAACGTCGTGTTCAACATGCCATTGACATGATGGGCCTGCGGTCGTGCGAAAACGTCCTCATCGGCGATGTCTTCCGGAAGGGCGTCTCTGGTGGTCAGAAGCGTCGCGTGAGCGTCGCGATCGAGCTCCTGAAGGAACCGTCTATCCTCCTCCTCGACGAGCCCACCTCTGGCCTGGACTCTGCCGCTGCCTTCAATATCATGGAGTACCTCAAGAAGCTCGCCGCCGAGGACCAGTGCACGGTCGTTGTCACCATCCACCAGCCTAGCAGCGATATCTGGTCGTCTTTATCGAAGGTCTGCTTCCTCGCCAAGGGCAATGTAGTCTACTTCGACACTCCCGATCGCGTCCCTGAGTACTTTGCGGAGGTCGGTTATCCGGTCCCGCCCTACACCAACCCTGCCGAGCACGTTCTTAATCTCACTAACACTGACTTTCCCCGGCCATGGTGACGTTGAGGGCCTCATCGAACGGTACAGGAAGGAGCCCCGAGCCCCGACTTGCCAGATGCAGCTGCTGCTAGCTGACACTGTGAGCACTCCTGGCGGTGGCGACAGCGGTGGACAGCCGACGCAGCTGAGTGAGAAGGAGATCTGGAAGACGGTACGGCCGAGCAAACTTGTGCAGTTTTGGACGCTATTGAAGAGGAATTTTATGAACAATTTGAGGAACCCCGGCATCTATTGGGTTCGCTTTGTGATGTATGTGATGTTGTCCTTCATGATTGGCACCATGTACATTCGCTCCAACGATTCCCTCACGCAGTTCGACTACATTCCGATGCTCTTCTACGTTCAAGCCTTTCTCGTTTTCATGGCCGTCGCTGTTCTCCCATTTTTTGACGAAATCAGAGCGGTCTTTGCTCGAGAGAGGGCGAACTCCAATTTAAATGTGCTCATGTTTGTGCTCGCCAATTTCCTCGCTGCCTTGCCCGGCATAGCCCTCATCGCTCTCGTCTCCACCGGAATGGTCGTAGGGATCGCAGGCCTGAACGCTTTCGGCTGGTTTTTCCTCAATCTCTTCCTCTCCATGGTCGTTTCAGAGTCGTTGATGATGCTACTTGGCGCGGCTACTCCTCACTACATTATCGGCATCGCCCTCGGCGCTGGTCTGTACGGCATGTTCATGCTAGTCTGCGGGTTTTATGGTCCCGAGAGACAAGATTCCAGCTGGGTGGATTTGGGTCCACTACATCGCCTTCCACACCTACGCCTTTGGGGCCTTCATGTTTGCGGAGTTTCACGACGAGCCGCCGGCTGGCAAATGCGATTTTGCGACAGTTCGACCTCGAAGATACGGACCTGGGTGTTAACATGGGAGTTTTGGCGGCGTGGACGGTTGGGCTGCAAATATTGTTTTATTTGGCATTGGTATTCCTTCATACTGGAAGACGATGATGGTATCTTTTTTTCTGTATCTTGTCAGCTCGACCTGGCATTTCTAGACCACTGCTCACAGGCTGGGTCTCCGGAAAAATTAATTATTATTTTTTTGTGTAGTATTTTTTCCAGTCGTGTCCGTTTACTTTATTTTCAATAGATTCCATTATTAAATAGCAAGTGTTATTTTCAAGGATTTGCGAGTATCTTTTGCGTTCATGTCAAATATCTTTTTGTTCATGGCAGGATGATTGATGTCCGAGGAGAGGCGATCATTTCTGACACCTCTAGCTGTGACGACAGTATCGACTATCGCAGACGAGGGCCTTCGGAAGTTCACAGCGAAGACGATGACGAAGTGCCGATTGTGGACTACCATCTGGTAGAAGCAGCAGACGTCCGCCGAGTCCTGTCTGCGGAGGAGGCGACCGCTGTGAAAGTTACTAAGGATAAGTTGGTAGTGATTTTGATGGTGATGGTGTTGTTTTCATGTTCTTGATGGCAGTTGATCGGCACTGAGAAGGGGTCGGTGTATGCTTTTGACGGCCATGGGAAGATGGTTGGGACTTGGATCAATCATACAGGAGCGGTAGTAGCTAACTGGCGGGCATTGCTTCTCTCGGGAATATTTTTGCATGAAAAAACCAGAAGATATTCTCGTGTATAATTTCTGTTGTGGATTCGGGAATTTTTTTCTCACTGGGAAGGGTTAATTTTATGTTCATTAGTAAATTTGTGAAATTATGGGAAATTGCTCTTCGAAAATTTGCAGATTCCCGACTCGTAATTTTGCTGCGTCGCGGGAAATAACTGAGGTATCTTTCGTGCTACCAACTGGTTACATTTGGTATTACTTCGTACATCCGTGACCAGTGAAAATCAATGAAAATTTTTACCCAAAAATATTTAATTACTTCCCGAAAAACAGGGGTTCTCGACTCGTATTTGGCCGCCACGCGAGCGAGCAGCATTCTGAACGGCCTCCTCGAATGCCGTCGAAGCCGCTGAGTTTTTCTGGGTACTGCCAGTGTTGTTTCTACGCCCGTTTTTTCACTATTGCAGTGCCCGGGAATCTACGGGTTACAGTAACTGTCTGAGATCCGAGCGTGAACAGTGTTTTTAGCGTCAGCTTCGTGCTGTCGTGGAAATATTCTGATAAAATTTTCCGGATTATATTTTTTCGGTATTCGGTTGTAGCTGTCTGTGTAGCATTCGCGAGCTTCGAGCGTGACTGGGGTGCTGTTGTTGCCTGAATCGGATTGAATTTTCTTGCAATTTTTGTCTTGAGTATATTTTTCCATTTTCGGTTGCAGCTGTCTGTGTAGCATGAACCAGATTCGCGCGTGAACAGAGCTGCTAGCGTCCTTACCTAGCTCGAAAAGGAAAATTATATTTTTTCCGTTAATGGCTCGGGAATTTTTTCAGACTTTTTGTTAGCGTATCTTTTCAGGTAACCTGTATTGACACCGACTATAGTGAAAGATACGTCGCAAGCTCATCTCAAGACGCATCTGTACTGCATTATATTTTACCAAATTTTTTCACGCATGCGAAAATTTTTTCAGATTTGTGTGGTGTCGTTGAAGGCGTTGGGCGGTCGGATAACAGCGGATTTGGATCTGTCCATTAACGGTAGTGCGGGGATGATTACGCTGAAAATCATCAATACTGGGATCGCATGATGCCAGTTTTGTTTTTTCTGTTCTGAATTTTTACTCATTCTCCCCAATCTTAGTTTTTTTTATTTTTCATTTTTTCCATACTTTTTTTCGTTTTTTCCATATTTTTTCCAATTTTTGCTCTTTCCCAACGGAGTTTCCTCGGCGATATAAAAACACAGCTACTTCGCGCTTTTCACTTTCCCAAGAACTAAGCTTCGCGTATTACGGGCGAAACACCAATCTTCTAGACGGGAAATTTTCAGGATAATTTTTCCCTTTTTTCAGGTAGAGACCAGCCAGCCTTGGTCGCCTCGCTCCGTAAGGGCGGTCGCGATTCACCCACTCTACGCATCCGGTATTTTGTTTGTTGCCATGGTCGACCTAAGATTCCTTTTCTGTCGTAGGTCACCGGTCGGTTGTTTTCGGAGGGGAGGATTATAAATTGGTATTAACCAAACGCGGAACTTTATTCAACAACAACTCCATCTTGCATTCTGGTGAGGCACGGATGAGGGTATCTTAGGTTGACCCGTGCTCTTGGCAGGTGAAGGTACCATAACAAATATCAAGTGGATGAACAACATGATAGCTTGGACGAATCTGAAGGGAATGAAGGTTATAACTCGGCAATTTCGTGGCGCAGTGACGCTGTCTTTTTCCGAAAGAATAATTTCGTGGCGCAGTGAAACTGTCCTTTTGCGAGTGAATAATTTCGTGGCGCAGTGCAGCTGTCTTTTTTCGAAAGAATAATTTCGTGGCGCAGTGAAGCTGTCTTTTTCCGAAAGAATAATTTCGTGCCGCGGTGAAGCTGTCCCTCTACGAATGAATAATTTCGTGGCGCAGTGAAGCTGACAGCTTCAAGCTGTCCTTTCGCGAGTGAATGATTTCGTGGCGCAGTGAAGGAATTTTGTGGCGCAGTGACGGTCCGTTCAGATATACGATATTTCCTCCAAGCACAAGGTGACCTTCCTCCCTCGTCCAGTCCTCAGCGACTCCATCGACAGTCACGCCGCTGCCCTGTCGGCTCAGAGTGAGCTTCGCTCCGCGATTTTCACGAAAATTTTCGGAAAAATATAATTACAGATCGAAACATTCCGGGTGTTCAATGGACTACCTTTTCTGAGTTTCAACAAAATTCGCGGGAAAAAACGTGAAAAAAATATCGGAAAATTCGGGAAAAACATTTGCGCAAAAATGTATGAAACGCTTTCTCGTCTTTTACACGTTAAAGTGAATTTTGGGGAATTTGTGTAAGTGCGGTTTTTCAACACGGCTGATGCTTTGGGAATCAAAAAGTTCGCATAATTTCCGGAAACTTTTTTTCTCTAAATTTTAGTTTCCTGGCTAACAGAGGAGTTGATCGCACTGAGCTGGGGTCCGGTCGTTCGGGTCTGTCGACTGATGGCCACTCGGGTGGATAGTCCAGGACGCACTGGCAAGGGCACGGTTGTGCGGTACGGTCAGGTAGCTCTCGCGTATCTTACGTGCTTCGACCTAAGATACGGTACTCAGGTTATTGGCGCCTTCTCATTCACTAGCGATATTACTGTCACCGGAATTGGCCTGTTTGATAAAGGGGATGGTGAGTATCTTAGGTTGACTCTGGCACGCCACGGGGGAGGTCGCAGGTATCCCAAATGATTCCGATGACTTCACCTCGTCAACTCAGCTGTCCATCCTCACTTGCCCGGTTGAAGGAATCAAACTGGCTCAAGATACATCATCACCAGGAGGTAGTATCTTAGGTTGAAGCGAAGCTTTCATAAAATCCGACAGCGCATGTTGGCGTGCTAGCGGAGCGAAGCATTTCTCGTTCACGGAAATAAAGCCGCGCTCGAAATTTTTTCCTCTCAGATTTATCAGACTCCCTCGTCCACCACGTAGTCAACTTGAAAGGGGAAGCGTCTTTTTCCGACCGAGTAAAAAAGATGAGAATTTTTTTCTCGATATTTTATTGTTCATTTTTAGGTTCCCATCAGTGCAAGTGACGTGAAGGCTAGATGGATACTACCGTCTGAAACGGGCTTGGCGTGAGTTTTTCTCCGCGGAAATATTTGCGTTTTGTAGGAAAATTGCGCAATTTTCTGCCATTGACGGTCATTTTTCGAGTCGCTTTGGGCGAATTTTCTTCTTTTTCGTTTTTTGTTGAAAATTTTGAATTAGGGTTTCAGGTGAAGACTTTTTCTTGTGAAATGCCACAATTTCTCGGGAAATAATTTTCATTCGAGATTCAGTAGATGCTCATGAAACTGCTGATGAAAATCATTTTTCCCAAAATTTTCCGAAAAGTTTGGGAATTTTTCCCCGAAAAAATTATTTCTCTCATAAGATTCTCACCTCCGAATTCTTCATCCGAGAAGGCGCTCACACGGAGCCGCCAAACCCTAGCCTTCGTGACGACCCCGGTTGAGTTTGTGATGGTGACACGGAGATCTCTCCTCGACCACGCCATGTGGCTGATAGCGAAGAGAAAGTAAGTTGATCGATTTGGGGCGTTGGGAGGAAATTTTGCGCAGGTTCGAGGAGGCGGTTCAAGTGGCGTCGGCTATGGATAGCACAGAGGCTGTCGGGACAATTCTTAGTGAGTTGGGGGGTATCTTAGGTTGATGCATGCGGTTTATAGAATGGGTTGGGCAGACGTATAAGATATGCAACTTTGTAATACGCCGATGAAGAAATTCTTGTGTATGTTGCATTGGGGTTTCGTAGAGAAATCTTGAAATCTTGCGATTCCTCAACGCATATCTGAAATACCTGTAGATGATGCCTGCTTGAGGTCGCAGGTTCGATTCCCGGCTGAAGCACTTTTATCCTGCGCCAGGTTCGGCGATGCAGCCACTTCTCAGCGACAAGGAGTACCACCGAGCCGCCACTTTAACCTCTTTGATAGACAGCGAGAAACACGGGTAATTTTTCTAGTGAGATGCCGTCCGTGGGGATCGAACCAGCGTCCTTTCCAGATCTATTTGGACGTCCATCGCCAGTGAATTCGAGTCACACAACGCTTTGCAGTATCTTGTCGGCTACCTACCGATCGACGTTAAAATTGCCGAGGAGAGCGGTCTGCTGGACGGCGAAATTTATGATAAAACCATCACCAGGTAGTGCTCCGGGCTGCGGCGTTCATACTGTTGTTTACGGTAACGACGGTCTCCTCAATGACATCCGTGCTGACGAAACTACCTATCCTCTTTGAAAAATTGACACTCGTTCGGAAGAAAAGACTGATTTTATAATAATGGTACCTTTGCAGACATCGTGGAGTGCGGCATTTGTTTTTGATGTAAAAATGTAATAAAATTTTTAATGGACTGACATTTTCCCGTTACTCGAGCTTCGGGGTAACTTTCAGTCTCGGAACTTCCTCGCGGAAATCAGAAACAAAAAATTCTACTTCTTCGGAAAACCAGGAAAAAATCGACTAATTTTCTATGAAGGTTTTTTAGTGGCTTGTTGTTGCAGTGTAATACTGCACCAGCCAAGTCGACTACTCCCTCTGCTGCAGCGGTGGCCAAGGGAACTCTACTCGGAGACGCGATTGGTGAAGTTAATCGGAGAGGTTATACCGGAGGTAAGGCGAGAACAGGAAGATTCACACCTGGCTTCGTGAGTCGTAGTGACCGTCTGTCTGAGTTTTTCTGGGGTAAAGTTGGTATCGATTTACATTAAAATCCAGGCCTCGCAGCGAAGGGTTGATTGGAAGATTTCATAGACCGGTCGGAAGTGGTGGCGTTTGATGTCAGTATTGGACGGTGAACTGGTCTATGAAGCACAGCCCTCCGCCTGAGGAGACCGGCACCAGCGCTGAGGATGGCGGGAGAGGAAGTTGAGGGAGAGAGTTATGATGATGTGATGAAGGTCGACCCGTCAAGGGAGAGAGGTGATGCCCTGTATGATCGCTGGTCGGGGTTTTTCGGGAAAATTTCGTGACAGGAAATTTATGAAAGAGAGTTGTGAATTTCTAGTTTCACGCGGTGAGAGAACTGTGAGTTAAGTCTTGCCGATGGTGGAGCTTCATACAGATTTGGTTTCATTTGTGTTTTATTTGATTTTTGGATTTTTCGTGGCGGGTTTCATGTTTGACCGGAAAATAACTGGTATTTTTCTATTGAAGCGAAAATTTTGTAGAATTACATAATCAGGCGCTTCTCGTCGGCAGCGAGGCTTTCCTGTGTTTCCATTTTTGTCAACTTCGCTGCGATCGTTGCCGAATCTCAGAGCACTACGTTCCCCTGCTGCTCGCCCTCCGCTACCTCTACGCTCGATCCTCGGACTTGGGCCAACCTCCTCGCCGTGGACTTACGCCTGGGCGACACTGCAGCGATCTTCAAGTGAGAAAAAGCCGTTTCAGTTCTTATGAGATTAGTTTTCAATTTTTCAGTATAATTTCGGATCCGAGTAAGCTACAATCATCGACGGCAGTTCGGCAGTGGGTGGCTCGCCATATGCTGACGCTCTTCCGAACCAACCCTCTGGCGACATGTGCCGTGCTTTCTGACAACATGGTGAGGAAATTTCGCGCGCCACGAAATTATGGAAAATTTATTGGTCAGGCTTTGTTCCCGGTGGGCTCTGTGGTGGCGACACTTGATGGAGAGTCGAGGCTTTTGCACTGCTACCTGAAGTACTTGCTGATCACTAAGGGCCAACCTGCAGTGTGTGAGTGTCGCAGGTTCGATCCCTGGCAGGGGTATTTTTCTCTCATTTTTTCAGGTATGCCGTATTTGAACCGTATGGTTGATTTATTTCTTGAATACGAACCGGAAGGTTTGATTAAATTGTTGCGCGAAATTGTGAACCTCGGCTGCAACTTCGATACGGCCAGCCACCCATCGGGATCTTATGTGGATCTGAAGAAGGTTCTGCAGAAATGTGAGTATCTTAGGTTGATCCGTGGAAGATACAAAGTAGGTTAGGTAATGCTCATCCCCAAGCAAACCATTGCCTTCGAGAAAGCCGAGCGTTTTTGTTGTGGCATCTCGGACGGACGCAAGAGGCACTCTCAGTCCTTCTCGACGAGTCAGTCGGAGATCTGTAAGTGGGCAGGGGAAGGATCTTTAGGGATTCTGTGATAGACCGAAGTCGACCTAAGATTCCTCATCAGGCTGTTTCATTCCTGCTTCCTAATTTTTTCGCTATTCATCCTCTTTCGATCGTTGCGCAGAGGCGTAGAAAAATTTCGGCATCAGAAATTTTCGCAAAAAAAATTCCCAGCTGTATGCCAATCGACTTTGACTATTTATTACTTTCAGGGCGCTCGCCGTTGACTTCATAGCTCCTCTGAAGGACGTCGGGTTGTGGCGGCGGGTGGTCGATTTCGCTTTGGAGCACCCCGGTCTGCTGCCGCAGCTCATCCACGCAGTTGAGTATCATATTGAAAATGAAGGCATCGACACTGTTCCTGTGGAAGCTAGGTAGGGGGGAAGGGGGATATTTGAAAATTGCGTAAGATGAGATGGGTTGATTTTATGTCTTTTTTGCGATTTTACTTCCGTTGTGGGAGTTGGTCGTGGCTGGCGGACGAACGACTGTTGAGAGTCTAGCGCAGGATTAATTCGGTGATGGAAATGTGGAAGCGTGCGTTCTACGATAGTTAAGATATTTCGGCATTTCAGGCCGGCACAGATCCTCAGGAGAGTCCCTCAGGACTTCTTCGGTTGGCATGAACTTGCGGAAAATGTGGTATCAGCGTTGTCACGATGCGAGCTTGAGGTGAGCGGTGCCGCTGAAAGAAAATCTGTCGAGTCCATACCGGATACTCGAGAGCTTCCAAAATTGAATTCGATCGGTTATGAAAATCCTGGGCGCCCGAACGGGGTGGTTGTCGTTACCAGAAAGGTGGACTTGCAAGGGGTGCGATCGAGCGCGACTGAGCAACGTCCGAGGGGATTCTCTCGGATCTATGTAGTGCTGCCCGAAAGTGCCGTTGTATCAGGTCACGTTGCTATCCTCGGATAAAGATCTCCTGCGGGCGGAGTTGGGCACCTTGAGTGACAAGAGCCGTCGACGGGCACTCGGAGGAGTGCCGGTATATTACGATGAGAACACGTCTCGATGTAAGCCTGGTCGTACGAGACGAGATTATCCTTTTTTCGTACGAGACAAAATTATTCTTTTTTTCGTATGAGACAAAATTTTTCTTTTTTTCGTCTGAGACAAGCTCAGTCAGAGGAACTCTCTCTTGAGTAGCACAGCGCAGAGCAATCTTGATAGCGTGGAATATTTCGAAATGTCTGTTTGTCCCATGCCTTCGACGAATAGTGTCAGGTTCGATCTGCAAGCGTTTGTTGCGGGAACGGGTTGTAGCCCTGTCGCCGGAGAGAAGTCCAGAGGAGGGTTCATTGGCAACTGACGATCATGAGTGCTCCGTGGACTCCGGGGTGAGAACGGAGGTCGTCTCATCATCGATAACAGCATCTTGCTGCCAGGCTCTTTGCGTCGACGTTGACGGTCGGCTGGCTCATGCAGTGTGCGTCAGCGAGAACGAGGAGTTGGAGGATTCGTGAGCTTGTGTGAAATCTCTCTCCGACTGGGTTCGGCTGATGATTGAAACATTTTGTGACACTTGTAACCATTTTGTGTGCTTCTGTTTGCTTGAATGGATTGCGTTATGCAAAGTAAAGCGACGAAACTTGAGCCAGGGTGACTGGCTTGGTAACCGAGTAACGCTTGAATTCTTGCGTTCTTGCTGTTCCTCCACGACGGGAAAGTCATCCGGAGATCGGGAAGGCCAGTGGCCTGACGGTTACTGAGGAGATACAGTTGCACTGTCTACATGACACAACCTGTGCACCGAAATGTTGTTGTGGGTCCGATCTCCCCGACGCAAGAGGAGATAGAGGGCGTGCCCGTTTCGCCCGAGTCCGACTGGCAACGCTAGACATAGGGGAAAGAGATAAGTACGTACTGACAGCATAGCCAATAAGAGAGTAAGCAATGAGAGCTTGAGAAGGCCGAGCACTGACAGGACAGAGAAATACAGAGAACAGATAATAGTGCACGTACAATCTATACTATAATAACACGACTGTCATCGTTTGAGTTATCCGGTCTAAAAAACCCCGCGTTTAGAATTTCTCGACTCTGTTTTCTGTCAAGTATGTCGTCTATACGTGTCTACTCACAGAGCCTATACCCTCCTCTTAGCTTCCCCTATACCACCAGGTATACGAGTAAGAGGCGAGCGAGAAGTGTACGAAGATATGGGGTAAAACGTCCATGTAAAAATTTCCGAGATATTTGATCACAATCGCCAAATACGCGTGCAAAATTTTAATCGTTTGGAAGATTGATCATATCAAGTATTCTATAAAACCTATCGGATTCTGGTTACTCATGAATATTACTTATCCACAGCAAATTCTACGTGTACCATGACGACGCACTAAATGTCAGTGTAGTCTATCTAAATCTACGCCAAACTCTTCCGTAAACCGTTCTACAAATTGGGATAAAACGGTACTGCGTAATTTCCTCCAACGATGTGGCGAGTTACAACGTTCAAATGCGTAAATTTTTCCGCCTCAAGGACTGATTGTTAAAACGTTCATCGAGATGTTCGGAGAAATCAACCCCTAATATCTCGGAATGTTTTGCATATTTTGTCACAATTTTTTTACTGAAACTTCAGTAGTACAGATGACTTATAGTCGGAGTTGTAGGATGACTGATACTTCTTACTGATACAAATCGTGCTCATTCGTCCGACAACGACGATAGTCTATACTATAATAACTCGACGGTCATCGTTCGTGTTCTTCGATATTCTCTGAATTCGTAAAGCCAGACCGCACGAAACTGGGGCCGTCCTGCCATGATTCACATTATATGATTCACACATCAACCCTACGAGTGAGATCGAGTTTGGCTCGGCCACTACGGTCCCCACTGTTTCCCATGGATCGCGCTTATCTGTAATCCTCTCAACTTATTCTTTCCAATACTGGGCCGCGGCTCGGCCTGTTGGCCTCTCAGCCGCCTTCACGCCAACTGGTCCACCGAAACCGGACCCCGGCAGGGGGACCCCGGCGCGATGAAGTCACGATGCGACCCACAGCCGCATCGTAATCTTAATGTTCCGTTTCAGTGCCGCAGCTAGGTGCTTGCCCCTCAATAGAATATTGCCAGAGGAAGGCACGCACTTGCACGAAGATTGATCATGCGTTAAAGCTCAGAGCGGGGCCGGTGCCACGGGAGGCAGTGAAAAGGAAGGTGAAGGAAATCCTTTTCCTCCCCTGACTCAGGCCCTGAGTCTCAGGGGCCCTGAGTCACAGTAGAGGCATACGCCTGAACTATCATCGAGCTTCTTACGCGAATAGCGCTGGCCGTTCCTTCCACTAACAAGCTTCCACACGCCACTGTGCGCATCAAGTTCACAGAGAAACCAGAGAGCAGACGCTGTGGGAACAAAATAGCGGAAAGAACAGCCTAAAGATCACACCTCAAAATCAAAGACCGCATCACATCGACTGTGCTATCAGCGGGACCTGACCGCTTCCAGGGCGTCCCGAGTGAAAAGGGACTTGCAGTTTAGCCTCGATACCGTGAGCCTAGGCAGTCCGCACGGCCACACGAGCCTTTGAGTTACCGATGCTATCTTTGGAAGGTGTATACACCAGCCTCAGTATGGCCTTCAGCCGGCTGCCCAGACGCCTCATCACGAGACGGATCAACGCGCAGCCGGAGTCGCGATTGTCGGTCGATCAATCGCCTTCGTGATGCCGACAAGGTCGGCTTCAAACCTCCTAACTTCATCCGACTAAATTCACCGCGACCCGTCCCCAATGAAGCTCTTAAAGACGTATACTTACAACGTCGGTCCAATTGGGCCTTTCGAGAGGTTTCGATCTACGAGGGGCTGATATAGGCTATATCATATAGCCCCTGTGCTCACTTCGCCCAATTTCAACTACACTCTCAATCGAAGTTTCGTAACGAAACTTTCGTTACTGGTGTGAACATTCGCACAAGCGCGAGCGAGCTACAGAACTCCGGAGCGAAGCGACGGGTTCTGCTAGCTTGTGTCAATGACTCGACTCGGCTCATAACTCATGCCCAGGTTTCATGGACGTTAACCCATAGCCCTATACACGGCCCGCGTAAGGACTGCCCGAGAAGGCATGACCAGCAGCACAGAGCCTCACCTGATATGACAATTGCCGGGTCAGGTTCACATTGGCTGCTGATGGATGCCATGTTGACTGAGCAGCGATGCTGCCAAGCAGCGTCTCGTGGGGGTCGTCAGTGACAACTCGTCACGGCCCTCGAGTTGAGGGGAGTGAGTTGGGCCCACTGGAAATATATACTGGTAAAGAAAACACGTGTGAGACCCAAGTTATCGTAAAAACGCATATGAGGAGGTTGTATGAGGATGTGCATTGACATGGACGTGCCACTATCGGTCACCAGGAAGGGGGACGCACGTCGTGCGTGTGTGTCAAGGTCGGTCTATACTTTGTAGCCAGCCGCCCACCGGCGGGGGCGACGAGCGAGTCTGCTATGCTTGATTATTGCCATCTTGCTTGAATTGCCACAATCACCCACCGGTCGCATCTATTAGTTCCTTCACTGTAACGCTCGAAGATACCACGTGATGGGAAGATAAACTTATGATTCCAGCCGTAAGCATGTCGATTCCTCCAACCACGGGACTGTCACGCACTGTCCTCCGTGCTGGCCTTTTCGATTGATCCCTCACGGAGATGCACTGTCTATTCCCCGAGCGCAGCGAGGGACATGGTCCCTCTGACTAAGAGCTAGAGAACCCCCGGAGCGAAGCGACGGATTCTGCTAGTCATAACTAATAAGAAGACTGGCGCGCATGCGTGCGACCAACAGCAGCCAGGCTGATGCGCATGCGTGCACAGACGAAGAGACAGCGGAGTGGCATCGCATCAGCATTCCGATACTGTTGCTTCTCCGTTGTTGCTCATAGTCAACGCAAGACGAGAAGGATTGTAGAGTCTTCTACCTAGATCTATTCGGGGGGCGGGAGTATTAGCTATGCACGCATGCACAAGATGATCGGCGCGCAATGAGTAACAGATACACTGCTCATAGGGGCTTTGCATTATCAACTCCCATTCTCTCAAGTAAACTTTCTATCTGCCTACCTACCCTTCATCAACAATGTAGAATGCATTGGGAATGTAGTGGTAGAAAGCAACAAGGCTTGTAATCAATAATACTAAAATTCGGCGGTAGGGCTGAGATAAGGACATCAACTCGGCGGAGGCCAGTTTAGCACCGAGCCTCGAACCGCGAAGCGAGCGAAGCGAGAGGAGCATATGCAGCGTTACAGGTCACGGTCACTCGTGTGCGGCGTACGTCCATACGCGCGTGAGCACAAATGTCTGCACAATTAGACGGTGGTTGGCAGCAAGCGAGGCATGAACGAGCGCGTTCTACTATTCTGACCACACTGAAAATATAGCGGCGTTTAAATTCTTCACTTGCCCACTTCCCAGGGAAGATAACTGATTGCGTAGAAGGCCAGTCGCACAGAAGTCTTCGAAGAAAATCCCTCTAAGTGAAGTTCACCGGCTACTAGCCGGCGGCTGCTGCCTGAGCACTGTGCTGGCTTTCATCACGCTAGCGTCCCTGTCCATCACCGTTGAGCTCAATGCTTGGTCACGTCTCCGACAAGTGGCGCTTGGCCGGGCTGGAAACCGTCGCCTTCGGAGGGGCTCGTGCGGCGTCGCTCGCCAATCTAGGTGGCACCAACGTCTTCGCGCATTCTCTTTCATTTCCAACTACGGCCAGAAATTGCCGATTTTCGATTTCCGCGTGTCACCGATTTCGCCGACTTCAATTCACCTAGACAGTGGCCGAATTTCAATCTTCTCTATCACAGATCCCAAATCGGTGACGTTGCGAAGACTGGGAGGTTCAACCATCGGGCCCTGATGATGAGCAGGGACTGCCTCAGGACAGGTTGATCCACATCGAGTGCCCACAGGATCATCCTGTGGATGGTGTCAGTGACTGAAGACATTCAGTTTTGAGATCAAACAGACAAATGTCAGTCGGAAACTTCCTCATCGGAGCATCCGCTACAGCCGCCTTAGTCTTCAACTTACCCCTCGGGATCGCAACCGGCCCAGTTGCCCCTGATACAGCCGCTTACGTGAGTCATGGATGCCTGATGGTCGCGCTGATGGGCCGTTGACGAGGTCCCTCCTACGAAGAGTCCCTCAGGAATTGTTCGTAGTGATTCGTCACTCCTCTTCGTCTCAGGACTACCCCCCGAAGAGTACTCTGTCGTACTTCGATGTGAAGGAGAATCTAGCTCGCTGTTTTTATCTAGACGAGAACATCGCCGGTCACTTCAGGCAATTGGATATCTTCGTCAGGGAGACTAGAGTGCAGACCGAAGAAATCGGCTGCCCCGAGACTGAGACCCACCCTGCCTTCCGAGCAGCGTAAGCGACAGATGATATCGAGCGTCTGAGCGGCGTTGTTCTTTGCAGTTACTCGGAAGGTCATCTTCTTGTGAACTATCGGATCAAGAACTCGAGTACCGAGGGTCCTTGGCATGTTTTCGATGAGCCTCCTCCTGACGAAACTGGTTTGGATCCGCTCAGGGACTTGAATCAGTCTTCTTTCGTTGTCATCAAAGATAGACTGTTCGCGGCTGTGAAAAGGTTAGGGCTCCCACACAATCTCGAAATGACGAACATCTACGAGGATGGGATGGGTTCTCCCCTGGAGCATGCGCCGAAAGCCAGGAAAACAATAGTCAATTATCTTTTGAAAGTCTGTGACTCTGTGATCAGCGCCATCCAGGAGCAATACGGCAGTTACCGACAACTGTGCGCCAGAAACTACCACGACGCTCAGGGGGCCATAGACGCTGCTAGAGACGCCGGATGGAGCTTTGAGCCAGATCACCACGATATACTTGTGAAGCCTCGTGTTAAGACTTAGGCACTGAACGCAGCACGCTAGATAATGATGTTGTGCACGGCTACTCAATTTTTGTGTTTTCTTGAGTCTCATTGTCGATCTGACAGCGAGAGCGGTAAGACGGTAGGCTCGAAGAGAAGCCCTTCACGGCGACACAACTCAGCGCAGTCCGTACCATCATAGTTTGACCTCCGTGTTAAGACTTGGCACGAGATGCAAGACTGAAGTTTGGAACTCGCATCGAAGAAAGTAATGGTCTCGGGTTTTTTCCCGCCCGGTGAAAAAGTTCACTCTGGCTGCGGCCCAGTCAGATAGTACGCCTCATAAGCTGTGATAATGTAATGGTCGATGAAGGAGGCGAACTGCATCATCGTATGTCACATACGATGATGCTGTTCGCCAGTTTAAACTCACACAGTGTGAGTTTATAGTCCAACGCTCCCGGTTACGGCTCAATTAGACTCGATGTGCTCAGTTGCCAACTGGGGACTTCCTGTATCGTTGACATGCAGTGGAATCAGACAGTTCATCAAATAACTTGCCTCGGGGGTACATTCAACCAGAGAAGCTTCCTGTCCTCCTGGCAGGTTCTTCCGCCTGGACATTCCCTGCCTACCACGGGCGGCTTGCGCTATCGTGGCGGTCGTAGTACCGTACTACTGCATGGTACTTCCATTGTTCACCTTCGTTGAACTACTTCCGGTTCGAAGTATTTCATTGCTACTTCGCGGTGTTGACTCATCGCCCATGAGGCCCAGGTTTGGTCAGTCTATCCTGCTCTTTGCTGGTGATCCGAAATTCAGAACCGTGCAGCGGAGTCCTGAGATTTCATCCAACTTTAGCGAAACTGGTGAGATAATCCGTCAACGTCGAGCTGAGCTGAGGTTTCGTCGTACGCGCAGAACATAGTGTGCTTGCGCGATTGCGCGGGATTTCCGATGCACCAAAGATGAAATTCCAAAAGCGACCGGACCGGGGAGCACGGAAGACGCCCTCAGTCTGATCAAAGGCGGAGGAATCATAGGTTGATGCACGTAATTCTCACAGTTGCCAGATTCACGAGAGCCCTAGTACACTGCTACCCTCACGATGATATGCACCCGTCCATTCTTCCTCGTGTTTCTCTTTATCGAAGAGGGCTTGGCAGAGATAGCGCTCAAGGTAAGGAGCTTCTCCAACTCAAGGTGGGGTCACTCGTTTTCACTCCTTGGAAAGTTCGATGAATTTTCATATAGCCGAATGAAATTCATTCAAAGAACGAGTCTTAGACTCAGAGCCTATAAGCCTTCGCACTGTGACTCGGAATCACAGGGCGAAGGCTGGAAATGACTCACTCTTATGTGATACATTCTCTGGGGAATATTCTAAGACTCAAACAGGCGGAAAGATTCCACAGTAGAGGCGTCCCATCTACCAGATCTCAAGCCTTGAGTAAGGCGATCATTCCTAATCATTCCAGGCCTCTGGACGCCGCCCGATGCGCTCAACTACTGTGAAAAAAAGGACGGCTGGGCAGGTGACGATCAGAGTACTTCAACTGTCTATCATTCTCCTCGAAGAAGCCCCGCTCACGTCATGGCTCGAGTCGAGCGAGATCAATCTTTCAGCATGCTTCTGTCAGGAAGCAGACCGCTGCGCTGTAGAGGCCCATGCATTCGGAAGCGACGCGGCGATGCGAAGAGGATTCTCTATTAAAAACAAGGAACTTTTTACTCCGGTAGGGTGGAGGAGAGGCTCGGACCGTTACAACTGCCTACCTCCGTGTCAGTGGCAAGCGTCCGTTGGGGCGGTGTTCAGAGAAGGAAGATACGAAATCGATTACGCAACCTTGGGCGAGACCACGTAGGGTGTCGAGTCCCGAGTGGCCACTGACTTTTTTCATCAGGACTTTGAGCAGAAGGCCCGGTCTATCCTCCTCATGGGAGCCAATTGCTGAGGTCAACACTCTATGGTGGGTAACCGAGCCTGCGGGACTGCCTTTCACTCGCTATCTACCCGAGACTGGAGGCTTGGGATGCGAGGAGACCATCATCGAATGGGGAAAGGCGCTGCTCAAGAACGAGCTGGGCTCGTCTGATGAGGCTTCTGCCATTCTCGCCGTAGCCAGAAAGGCCTTGAGGGGGTCTCAAATACGAGAGAACCGAGAAGCTAGTGCCGAGCAGCGCACTCATGAGTTCGGGTCCGATAAGGTGCGGTTTGAGGGCAAGAAGGCCGCAGCGGCCTTGATGAGCGGCTCATGATGCTGCCTTTCAGTCACCTCTGTACTCGACGATCACCTTTCTCCAGAATCCGGAAACGAATGGGTCCCTCGTGAGCTCCATCAAGTTCGTTGACTTTACCGTTCCCAGTCACTCAATCGAGTAAGGGGCCATTGAGTCAATGGCATTGACGCTCTTGTGGGAAAGTTCACGCTTCACCATGCAACGTTTCAGGATACCCCTCCTCAGCAAGAATCTTGAGCTCTTGAGATATTGGACAGGAACAACTAAACAGCCCGACGCTGATGGCACTGAGATCACCCTGCAAGCAGCTGATTGGGGAATCGACGCGGAAGAAGTTAATATCAGTGAGAGTGAGAAAAAGAACCGCGCCGCTGCAACGATGATGGCCGTGGCCGCCGGCTGGCATGAAAGGCTAGCGCCCGGGAGGGACATAGTTCGAATAGAGTATAGGGCGTACCACGGTCTACGGCAGCCGTAGGAGACATACCATCATGGGGGTTCATGAGAATGTGATCGACATTGCTATTGTTGTTCCAACTAAGAGAACCTGCGTTTCTCACAGTTGGCGCAGATTCTGCCTTCTGATTGGCCTTCTGAAGGCGTGCCGAAATGAGTCAGGATGGTACGGGTTGTTGCCTACTAGCTAGCTTACTTGCGCCCGATACCTCGACATTGCCCCAATGACAGCTCGTCTTTGTGTCCTCCTTGTGGCTCTCTGTATCGACATTGGCCAAGGGAGGGGAGCATTCAAGGTGAAAAGCCACAAACTACTGTTCCTACCTTTCTGTTGTTATAATGTGCAGTTTTTGCCGACCCTTTCGGGCGTGCGACCTTGTCGCTGCTCGGCTCGCGGCAACCGGTGGGTGTCTCCCTTCTCGCACGTCCCTTTTCTCTTTTTGCCGCCCAGGCATTGATAATGCTCTGGAGCATGTGATAATCTCAGTGAGATTATCTGACTCTTGGCGAGACCACGTAGGTGTCTGCATGTCGTGCTCCAGCATCTCTACTCGGACGCTGACAGAACTTCGAGTGGACGGCCGCGCAAATCCGTTCATTGGACGAAGAAATCCGAGACGAAGACCCTTTGGTGGATAGTTGAGGTTGGCGGCCTGCCGTTCACTAAGGCAATACCCCAGGCTCAAGGTTTGAAGTGCGAGGAGGCGGTCGTTGAATGGGGAAGGGCAATGCTAGAGGCGGAGGGGCAAAAATCAGTGGATAAGACTATGGCGGTCTTAGCCGTGGCAAGGAAGGCTGTGCAGGAGTCTGTGTATTTCGATGATCGACACGGTGAATAGTTCTCCTATGGATTTGGCCCTGCGAAGGTAGGGCGCGACGATGGTAGGCTTTTGGGTTTGTGATATACTTCTCAGGCGCCCTTTCTCTCCACGATTACGTTCTCTGAAAGTTATATGAATCTGTCCTTCGTGAGCTCTATTAAGTTTGTGGACCACACTCGCCCCAGTGGTCGGCTACAGTGAGCGGCAAACGCACTCTCCCGTCTTCGTTCGACCACACGTTCTTTCAGGATACCTCTCTCCAGCGATAATGTAGAGCTCATGAGGCTATGGGCAGGATATGGCAAGACGGGTCGGAAGAGAGATAGTCGTGAATACGCTGAGATAGCTGAGAAGGCCTCTGCTTGGGGTATCAAGACGGTTCTAGGAAGCAACGGTGAACAGAACACTTCTGAGGACTCCGATGTGGTGGAGTACAATATTGGCCGTGCCGCTGCTTTAATCGCTGTTGCCGCTGGATGGAATGAGAGGTTGGCTCCTGATAACTGAGCGATATTCATCAACGAGCGTTATCATGATATTCTCTTCAGATAATTCGAGAATCGGCTTCGACTGATATCGCTGACCTATTTCTGGCAAAGGATGACTGCTGTGAGAGATGGTCAACACTCGCTACGGGTAACACGTAGGATGAGGGAAGAGTTTTCAAAGTCCTGGAGTCCTCGTGAATGAAATCTGCTCGTTCGTCCGATGGCTTTCGTAGCGGAAGTTTGGCGTCCGTGCAAGACGGTCTGCACATTTCGCGCAGTTCGAGCGTTGCAATAATTGGGCCAACTCCTGCCGCGAGAGCCTCGCTCGACAACGCGTCTCGCGGTACGTGAGGGTCGCATTTTTGAAAGGGTCGCATCATTGAGAATTTTTCAAAGACTCAAACCTCTGCTGAGGTCGTTGCCATTATCTCAGGCTGATCCTCTTGCCGACAGCATGTTCATCCTGTGAGTAGAAACCGCCTGTTGCGCTCATCGTTGCGACCATGAAACAGTCCCATGGTACTCTATTCAACAACTAGCGGCTGGTAGAGTGCTATCGGAGCCTCGGATGACGCTCCTGGGCACAGTTCACCTGGAGATAAGCCGCGATTTCGCGAGGGACATGTCGTACTGTTAGACTTCCATCGCTAGCTGCTTCCGCATACCCTGAGCTCAAATTTGTCAAGCCCAGAGGTGTATCAACTTCGGTGGAGCTGATTGTGTAAACTGATTCTCCCGAACCTGCATTATAAAGTAGGACACTTCTACAACCAAAAAATCCTCCATAGAGCTCACAACGATTATGGACAACAACATCAACGCCAACATGATAGAACTTTCCCTCATGAGGATGGAGAAAGATTCCTCAAAAGATTGGCTTCGAAATTGCTTCGATCACTAAAATTGGCAGTCGAGACCTCTGCCAGCCTGACCGAGAAAAGCCTAGTGGACCGTAAGTTGCTATCTCGGTAGATACGAGGCTTACTCATTCAGCTTGCATGATACAGCTTGCATGAGCAGGCTGGACATCCTCGTTGAAGCTCTTTGACGGCTTTAGTGTCGCACATCGATGATTTATTGCCTTTCACTTCTCATCCTCCTCGGCATGAGCGCAGACAGGGCGAAAGCCGCCGCACTCAGTGTAATACCACGTGGCTAACGTGACCCAAGCCTTCCGGAAGGGCCATTGAAAAATCCACCGTGGGCTTGACGAAAATAATGGGACACACAGTGTGTCACACACTACAACTTCCCGACGAAGGCTTGTCATCGGCATTGCCAATTTGGCAAGCCGTTGGGAATCAGGGAGGAGTCCTCCCGGAGGAAAGAGTCTAACGAATCAACGAGAAGTGGACGGGGTGACAGCCCGTAGCTGAAGAGGCCTTCGATTGGGAATCAAATCGGCTTAGGTGAATATTCACCGTAGTACATGCACTTGGTCTCAGGGGCCAAGCGGCTGCGTTATCGAAGAGCGTCATTTTGGAGCTGAGGAGAAGCATGCAAGGCACACGAGGCTCTCTGAGGAGATCGCAGTCCCTGTGAGGGGGTCACCTCGGAATCCGTAACGGACTGAGCTCACAGAATGTGTTGTGTAGTGGCAAGCATCGGTTGGGGCGGTGTTCAGCGAGAGTGAAGGGAAGTACGTCATCGACTACGTCACCCTAGGGGAAACCAGGTGGATCTCTAGGCGCAGCGCTGGATGGTCCCTGCTCCTGTCCAGGACTTCTAAACGGAGACGTTCCTTGCTCTCACAGTGGACTACGCGATCACAAACCAACACTCTATGGTGGCTACTCGAGCCTGCGGGACTGCCTTTTACTCGCTATCTACCCGAGACTGAAGGCTTGGGATGCGAAGAGACCATCATCGAATGGGGAAAGGCGATGCTCAAGGGGAAGCGTAGATCAGTCGATACTAGTGCGGCTGTCCTTGCCGTAGCCAGGGAGACTTTGAGGGAGTCTATACTGCGGGAGAGTCGTGAGGCTCGTAGGTTTGACCATGCATTTGGACCTATAGAGGTGCGCTGTGTGAATAATCACTTCCAACAAAGGCCATCGCGGTTCTCAGTCATTCCTGCCCTCTTCGATTATCATTTACCGAGACGAAAAAACTAACAAAACTCTTGTCAACTTTATCAAGTTCGTTGATTACACTCTTTCAACCGGCACGATCGAGTAAGAAAGAAAAATCGGGTTCGGGTTCCTTGTTCGGCCTGTCAGATTACCCCTACTCAGCAAAAACCTAAATCTCATGAGAGCTTGGACGCTCTCCGGGCCGACAAAACGAGCTGCTCGCTCGGATCTTGCCTTGAAAGCTTCGCAGTGGGGAATCAACTCAGAGGAAATTGGTATCAGCGAGGTTGAGCGCGAGAGTCGCACGGCAGCTACAATGGTGGCCATAGCTGCTGGCTGGCACGAAAGACTAGCACCCGGAAGACGAATGATCGGGAGGGAGACTTTCGTGTAGACGACGTGCTTACACGTGTGGCGTGAAGCCCATCAACTTAAGAGTGCTGCTGTTACAAACGGTGCCGGCGTTGGAGGTCTTTGTGTTTAGTCGACCCAGGAGTCGATCAAGTCAAGGCACGTGGCGTGGCTAGCATGTGAAAGAAACTTTTTTGAAAAATGTTTTCACGCGCTTCACACAGGATATCGCTTTTCCGAGAAAACGAATCGTAGAGGTACCGGTGCACGGCGGTCTGCACCGCGCGGGTGCACCTTCAGTGATGAGGCTTCCTCTATATCGCTCGCTACGAGCCTCATTTTTGCGTGACTTTTTTGGCTGCCCAACCATACACTGTTATGGCTT
Source organism: Perkinsus olseni (assembly GCA_013115135.1). NCBI lineage: Eukaryota > Perkinsozoa > Perkinsida > Perkinsidae > Perkinsus > Perkinsus olseni. The sequence continues at coordinate 32,907 of JABANP010000327.1, read as the reverse complement.
TCTGCTGCCCGAGAAGAAGCAGCATTTATAACTCGGAAAGAGGAATGAATGTCAAACGAGTGCCACAAAAGACAAGCTGCGAGAGCTGGACTGCAGACGGAGTTGCTATCACAGTTTGGAGTCGCGTTTTGCTGACGACGTGGGATGACCTGTGTTAAAAATGATTTAAGTTAAATCTTATCGATTCGAAGCCTGGGGTTGCACAAGGTTTCCTAATGTCATTAGGCCAATGATTGCCATGGTTTCGAGCACCCCACAGAGTGAGCGTTTCACCTCTCATTTGCACTCTAGCTTCTTCGAAGGTCCTTTTACTGGTCGACAGAAGATTTTTGTTGATAGCCTGCTCAGGTCGCGTGCGTTCACGCGTTTACACTTGGAAGGGACCTTCTTGTCTGACATACTTCTCCGAACGCCGGCCAATGTCATTGGCCCAATGAAATGCTTCGTGGTGCGCGGGTCTCTACTGAGTTTTAAAAACATGGCTTCTGGTAACCAGAATCTGGTTATTAAGCGAAGAACTCGGTTTTCCGGTTAATAACCAGAAGCATATGAAGGGGAGCAGTCACTCGTGAGGCACTGTCAGATATTTCAAGTTTTGGATATGAGCGCAGCATCCCGGGTGGGTTGGGATTTTTTCTAAACAAGCGTAGACTAACACGCGAGCCAACGACGAACCCTCCTTGTCGAGCAAGTCATAGCGCAATCGATCCACGGCGCGTTTTGCTGGCCGAGGCGCACACAGGAGTCTTGAAGACGGGGCCTGTCTTCACTAGACACGAAACGCAAATCCTCAAAAGCAGGAGTTTCCAACAACGATAGCAACAACGAAAACAACAACAGCGGCACCATGGAAAGCAGACCTAGCCGCTAGGTCCTAGCGTCAGTGTTTCGTTCACACTAGAGTTTCAAGTCTCACTTTCGTCCTTTTTACAGGGTCTAGTCTCTCATGCCAGCCGGCGGCCACGGCTATCGTCGTGGCAGCGGCGCGGTACTCGCGTTCATCCTTACTGATACCAACTTCCGCCACCTTAATACCCCATTGAGCGGCCCTCAGGGTGATCTCAGTGCGATCAGCATCGCGCTGGTGAGTTCTTCCCGTCCAATATCTCATGAGCTCAAGATTCTTGCCAAGGAGGGGTATCCTGACATCGCACGCCATTTCATATGGAATGGCCATGGAAATTTTATGGCCGAGGAAAAGATGCGGAGGTTACTCACTCGATTAGGTGACTGGGAACTGCGCTATCAATGAACTTGATGGAGCTTACGCGGGACCTTTTCTCCCATAGCTTTTCGATGAAGGTAATCGTCGAGGAAAGAGAAGACTGAGAAACGTATCATGAGTGGAGTCTTTGCCCTGACACCATACCTGTGGTGGTCCAAAAACATGCGTGTACCTTTCCGCACGAGTGTCTCGAAGTTGAGATTCCTTCAACACTTCTCTGGCTACGGCTAGGACCGCAGAGTTCTTATCCTCGGAAGCTCGCGTTTTTTTGAGCAGCTGCCTTCCCCATTCGACTATGGACTCCTCGCATGTCATACCTCGGGTCTTGGGCAACTTGCGCGTGAAGGGCAATCCCGAAGGCTCGAGTAGCCACCACAGAGTCTGTGTGTTAGATATAGCCGTCCACGTGGGCAGCTCATAGGATCGTCTGTATGCAGTCCTGGGGTTGTGAGGTGAAGAGTAGCACTCAATACGCAAGGGCTCACATGCTTTCCCCGAGAGTAGCATAATCGATAACGTACTTCCCTTCTTTCTTGCTGAATACAGCCCCGACGGATGCTTCCCACTGAAACGTTAGAAAGTACGACGTTGGCACCCGACGCTTCTCTTACAGGGAAGGAGATATCTTTACTGAGGTCTGAGGACCTGCCTAGTATCGCTGCGCTGGCTCCAAAATGACGTGCGATGAGAGCACAACGGCCTTGTTCCTGAAGCCATTCAGGCGTGAATAGGATGACCTCACTGCGACCACCCGGGAGGTAATCGAACGATGAAATCATGGGTGACAGTTGGCGAAGCAATGCTGACCATCACCTGCTCCGCATGTACTCGCACCACTTGTCCCGTATTCAAGGGTGCCCGTCCGGCGGTCTGAGATAGTAGCGAAAAGGGGGAAGAACAGCACAAGTACTCTAGAGGGACAGGCTGCTCTGAGTTCGGTCATGGTTACAGTCTGTGATTTACAGAGACTGGGCGGTTTCACTGTAGCCGTAAGCACCTTCTTACCGTGAGCATCGTCTTCGCCAGGACTCCGTCGATGAAGAGGTGGACGAGGAGCAACCGTAACGCACAAAGCATGATAGAGAAATGCCTACTTTGAACGCTTGGCCGAGTTGAACAACATCAGTTGTGAAAATTTTCGCGAGAATGAATGACGAAATGAGGAATCGTGCTTTGCAGCCTGGCGGAAACGATCGGGGCACACGAGGGATTGGCGGAAAACTGTTCTTGGTGCATCGGGAATTACGGGAATAAAGCCGTTCGAGCTTTATTTCCTTTTGGCACTTGAGAGCTCGCCTCATCTTGCTCGAACCTATCCTTAGTCTTCTTTTGATCGAGCTGTGCACAATTCGTCGTCGATCGAGGTCAACCCACTCACTCGGGTGATCGGCGGGACTCCGGCCCGGGAGTCATCAGCCTTCGGTCCCCCGATATCTGGCTTCTTCATAATATGAAGAAGCCAGATATCGGGGGACATATTATTTCTCTGCTTCAGCTCTGGCGAGGCGAGCGCAGTAAAGAACGCACTGCGTTCAACGCAGTAAGTCACACTGAGCTGGCCTCGGTGCACTGCCCCTTGGGAGCGACCAATGACCTTAGCGAACGGACTCTCTCGACTCGAGAGAGTCTCGAGAAATGATCCTGTGCTGCTCAAGTATTTTCTTGGGTCAGCCCTACTCGAGACGAATACCGAGGCGAGGGTTCAAGAGTGAACAAGGAGTCGACAAGGCAACGGAAATTGACTCGCCAGCCGGCCTGATGTTTGGTCCTGATCTAAGGAACAAGGCCGTTGCGCTGTCGAGGCACGCAGGTTCGAGGTCAACGGCAAGATGGAGACGAGTCGCACAACGCTCTCACAGGAAGTATCTGTCAGGAAGTATCTGTCGCTGTGAGTGGAGCGATTGTTGCGAGAATCGACAGGAATTAGACAGCTCTTGTGTAGTGGCAAGCTTCGGTTGGTGCGGTATTCGACGGGTGGAAGAGAAAGTACGTGATAGACTACGCAAGCTTAGGGGAGGTTCGGTAGCCCAGTGGCTGCTGAGCGTCGGCATGTTTCATCTTGCCATTGCTAGGACTACCAAAAGGAGGAAACCTGTTCGCTCAAACTGGGTTACCACATCCACAACGAAGACCCTGCGATGGCTAACAGAACCAGCGGGATTGCCTTTCACGTATGATCTACTGGAAGTACAAGACTCGGGGTGCGAGTATACAATCATCAAATGGGGAGCAACTCTGCTGAACCGGGGCTTCGCCGAAGCCCCGGTTCAGCCGAAGGCGCTTCGGCTCAGTCGGAAAGGCGTCTGCTGTTCTCGCCTTGGCCAGGGAAGCCATGAGCGAGTCCCGTTTCCGAGAATACCGAGATCAAACTACGGAAGAACACGGCTATATGTTTGGATCGTCGGAGGGGCTGTTTTATTCCCCTCTTCCTGCCGTGATCGCCTCCATGCGGGATGATAGGCATGAAAGATGGCTCGCGAGTTCCATAGAGTTTCTGGACAACGCTCGACACAATCGAGTGAGTTCTAGTCTTTCTCGCTGGCTCGTCTTATGCGTAATCTTACTCAGGTTACCTTTGCTGAGAGAGAATCTAGACCTCATGAGGGCGTGGGTGCTCCCCGGGTCACAAAAGACCCACAAGGAACTTGGCAAGCTCACTGCTCGCATCCTAAAGTTTTCTTCTGAGTGGGGCCTGAACCTAACTGAAAAAGGTATCAGCGAAAGTGAATTTGAGTCACGGTTCGCAGCTGTGACAATAGCCGTAGACGCTGGCTGGAATGTGAGACTAGCGCCTGGACAGTAGGGCTAGAAAAGGAAATGGTGACACGGGAAATTGTGTGACATGATAATGTTGTTGTTGTTCGGAGATGCACTTAAAGGTAGGTGTTTTGCACAGTCCGTGCGAGGAGCATATCGTGGAAGAGCGGTGGACAAATTTGAAAAGCATGTCTTCCAGCAAGGGGCGCCTGGTGATCTACTGAGAACAGCGCGATTGTAACGCGCCCATGCGAGAGGGATATACGGAAAAGTACGAAGCGCGTATCCTGGTTCAGCCCTTCTGACTATGCACGATCCATGCCATCATTTTGAGCTAAACCTACATCAAGAGTCTTGACTAAAGACGCACAAAATGGCTACTCACTGCCAAGTTTTCCCGCCACGGGACAGTTATTTAGGCGTGCTGATTTCTTCGACTTCTCAAGGAGTCGACAGATTCTGCAACTGAACTCTTCTGAGCAGTTGCGTGTGCGAAAATTTCCCCAACATCAGTCTCCCGGAAAATTTTGCAGAAAACGTCTCAGGATTACGGCTTGAGGGCGAATAACATTCACGAATAAAGCTGGTGAATTCAGGAGTATTCACTGAGAAGCTGCGGGGCTTGATTCCTGTCGCGACTTACAAGGCGTAAGCTCCCCTCTACCGGGAGCGGCACCTTCTCCTCAGGAACGACGCGAAATCATTCTGCACAGCACATGCACTCCTGGAGTGTAGTTTGACGGTCAATTAAGACCCTTAGTTCTCCGGGAGCCGTTTCTCGTCCCTCAGCATGGAGAGATCCACTCATCGTTGATGTGGCAATCTCAAACGCTTAACGGCGTATGACTCGTGATGACAGGCGTTTGTGTGTGAGCTTAATAAACCCAGTTTATAGCCCAACGCTGGAAGGTTCTCGGTTGAATGTTCCGAACATTCAACCGAGAACCTTCCTTTCTCCTGGCAGGATCCGTGTGTGCGACCAGACGCGCAGAGACGCGACAGCGGCGTGCACGTTATACGGGAGACATGATCGGTCTCTCTTTCTTGACGTTTCCGAGACTTTCCAGAGGCATAGACTATGCCGCATAGTTCTCCATCCGCATTCCATCTTCATCAGTTGCTATTGGACCACGCGGCAACTGGCGCTCATATCCGTCTGCCCGCCGAGAATTGCTCATCACCGCACGAGGAGAACAATCTACGTTGAATCAAGTACCTAGTAGGTACTACCTACAATTTGTAGGTAGTACCTACAAATATATGCCTTTGTAGGCTACAAAGGCAGCTATGGTTGGTCAGGCAACTTGGCCGAGACCAACTCAGTCTCATCCGGAAAAAATCGAGATTTTCCCGGCCGAAACCTTCGACTATCGCCCTAAGACGTGTCCGTTCTCAGTTGGCTCAGTAACCACGATGTATGGCTTCTCAATTCTCATTCTCGCCCTCGTTGTCCAGGAAACTGCAGCACTCAACGTGGTAAGCTGCTCCTCAGTATTCTTCCCAATACGCCGCGTATTGAGAAGAATGCGTATGATATGAGTAAAGGGAGTTTCAAAACTTCGTGAACAACTTTGAACTCTTGAAATTTCTCAACGACCGACCGTACGAAACTGAAACTTTGTGAGAGTATAGCTAGCATGGTGACGAATGAACATGGCTATTATGGCATTTTCAGTCGCGCCGTCCTAGGCGTGACTGCTGAGGGAGCTGAGCAAGTCACAAGGGCTGTGGAACACTGAAAATTTTTATCTCCCGACTCCATCGGGTCTAGGGGGTTCCGAGTCCGCTGATTAACGTGAGATAAGTTTCCAGCCTTCTTTCGAGCCCCAATGCCTCTCAATTAACTCAAGTCGAGCGCATCCCCACCAGCGTGAGATGAAACCGACAGACACGACATGCTCGTTGGTCCCGAAAAAGAGAGTCTTTACAACAGCCACGTCCACTCCTCACCATGTTAGCCATAATATCACAAAGTTTCAGTTTCGTACAGTCGGTCGTTGAGAAATTTCAAGAGTTCAGAGTTGTTCACGAAGTTTTGAAACTCCCTTTATTATACGCACTACAGTCTTTGTGATTCAAAGCACTCAAGTGAAACATGCGTGTCGCCGTCAAGTTGTCGGCAATAACTTCTTGAAGTTCAAGAACAATGTCGTTTCCATTGCTGCTCAATCATGACTGTGTGTCAGGCGTACGAAACAAGACATAAACGGTTACCCGCTACTACAAGACGCCAGGTGATGAAATCATTGCTCCCCTCGGAGCCGGTTTTTGTCACCATACACGACTTACGTCTCAGCTAGAAGGCCGCTGTCTTGTCGAGGGGCGCAGGATACTATTTAAAGACGATCTGAAGTTTGATCACACGGATCTTTCGAAGGTGGTATCTCTCGAGGTGAAACAACTGATCAGTGCCTCTCGAAAAATCAGAAGCCTCCATGCAGGTGCTCGCAACCGTCGGAGGGGTTTACAGCGAAAGGAAAGGAAAATACGTCGTAGACTACGTCACCTGGCGGGAGACCAAGTGTGCCGCTGAATCGCTTAGTATTTAATTCGATAGGTTTTCCTTGCCTTACTCTCTGCAGGGCGACGCAAAACAGGCCTTCCAAACGCTCTCCATGGGAGACTACATCTACTACGAAAATAATATGGATAACTGAGCCGACAGGGCTGCCTTTTACTTATGATTTACCGGAAGTGGATGAAGACCTACGATGCGGGGACACTATCCATGAATGGGGGAGAGGGCTGCTTGAGCGCAAGGGTCGATCAGTCAATGACGATGCCGCTGTCGTTGCTCTGGCCAAGGAGGCATTGAAGGATTCTCGGTTCCGGGAAGAGCGCGATAACAGTACCAAAGCTTATCTCTACATGTTCGGACCCCCAGAGGTGCTGTATAAAGCTGATAGCGTCGTTTCGCTATCTCGACTTTCAGTCGCCTCTCATCACGACGATCTCGTTCGTCGGAGACGCGTTGGGGAAGTGGTTTGTGAACTCCATCGGACTCGTTGACGACGTGCCGTCGCGTGAGCGGCTCGTGTGAGTGGCCATCACAAGTTGTGATTCACAACACTGTGTAACGAGGCTTAGCGGTGTGTCGTCTTAGGTTACCTTTTGTACGAAGGAAACCTAGATCGTATGAGAGCATGGATGCTTCCTGACGAAGACGAATCGGATGAGAGAGATGCTAACCGTACTGCCTCAATCTTAGGGAACGCCGCGAAGTGGGGCATAAATCCCATGGAGGAAGACATCACCGACAGTGAATACAAACTTCGTTTCGCGGCCGTGACAATAGCTGTAGCCACTGGTTGGCATAAGAGGCTGGCATCTTTCAAGACCGAGAAAGGCTTGTAGATGACACGAAACTGATATGATGCTGAGAGATGTTATTATTGGTGATGAATCACCCTCAAAAGACGATGTGGCTACGATGTGGCAGCTTACTCTTTCGTTCAAGACGGGAAGGCAAACCTCGGAGATAGATAATACGCGTCTAGTCTAATAAAATCTACACCTTTTAAAGGCCTGTGACCCGGATTCGGTATGGTGATAGACAAAAGTTTTGTCACAAAACGGGCCGCCTGTACCAATCAGACATCGTAATCCGTTACTTTAGCGAAATTGAATGTTCCACCGTCGAAATTCATTTCCGCATTTTATCAAAATTGGACTTACTCTAGGGATGCCGGCGAAATTCATTGTACTATAGCGCGTGCTGGCGAAATTGATTTTATTATCGCGCACGCTCGCGAAATTGATTTTACTAAGGCATATCTTGACGCGGATATTCGCTCACCCTGCGAAATTGATCTTACTAATCGCGATATAGGCTTTTAAAAAGTGTAGTAGCTAGCCGAGCGCGATCCGTCCACTACTCTTCAAGAGAGCGTGTATATATAGCACTGCCAGGCACAGGGTGAACCCACACAGAGCTGAGCGGGGTTTAACTGTTCCCTCGCCTTCCACGAAGACAAGCTGGTCCGTTCAGGATACACACAGTGGCCTACGGGAACAATCAAATCGTTGCATCGCTCGAACTGCACGAAGTTCCCAAGGAATCCGCTTCGCACGGATATTGAGTTTCCGCGAGCTCCCTCACTATCCGGACCCAACCGCTTCCACTGGTGGTCTTGCAGCGTTCTATACCCGTCTCAGCGCGGCCTTGGTGAAAACACATGTATGGCCTTCCGACCTTCCTCATATTCTTCTGCTTCAACCCAAATCAAGCGGGAGCAGTTCTATCAGTAAGCCATTCCTGGCACTCCTAGCGATACTCCAGTCCTTGACACAAGCTAATATGCTCGTCGAATAGACTCTCTCTTCGCTTTACCAAACGTGAAACTAAGCGTCTTATTAAGCGCAAGCGTGAGCACAACTTACGAACTCCGCGCCTATGAGGCTATGCCTGTTCGTCAGTTCCTGGGGAAGCGTTTCCTAAGTCGAAGGCCCGAGAACCAGCGAAAAGTCAAGCAGGTGAGGAAGATGGCTTTCCGTCACGAGGTATGTCTCCAAGCATAGGTTGGGGACCGCTGCGTTGTGGAAGAACATAAGTTCGGATCCGAAGCGGAGCTGAAATTCGGACTCACGAGGACCTCCGAGAAAGTGTCTGTCGCGGTGAGTAGTACTCACTGAGTATAACTATTGCCTCCTTGGACGAGCGTCACGCAAACCCGTGCAGAGGTATGCTTCCGTCGGCGCCGTGTTCAGCGAGAGCAAACGGAAGTTCGTCATCGACTTTACCACCTTTAGCGAAACCAGGTTGGTTGTGTGACAGCGGATGCTCAAAGCGGAGCTTTACGCTCTTTAGAACTTCGAAGCGGAGGCCATGGGAGTTCTCTGAGTGGACGAAGCTGTCCAGAACCAACACTCTATGGTGGGTAGCCCGAGCCTGCAGGACTGCCTTTCACTCGCTATCTACCCGAGACTGAAGGCTTGGGATGCGAAGAGACCATCATCGAATGGGGAAAAGCGCTGCTCAAGAAGAGGCGCGTCAGTAAAGCCTCCGCCGTACTAGCTGTGTCCAGAAAGGCTTTAAAGGAAGCTCGAAACCGAGAAAACGGCGAGGATTCTACTTTCAGTTATGCATTCGGACCCTCAGAGGTGTGGCCCAGGCGACAAGTTCATTCTCAACCCTTTCCTTCAGGATCTTCTCCCTTCAGCTATCACCTACTTCCGGGATGACAGATTGAACCGCTCGATCGTGAACTTTATCAAGTTTGTTGACTACACTATTCCAGGTGGCACGATCGAGTGAGTCGAAAGTGCCCATCTTGCCTTCTCTGAGAGCGTTTCATGCCAGACTTCCTCTATTGAGTGAAAACTTGGATCTCATGAGAGCTTGGATGCTCCCCGAGGAAAACGATGCTAACCTCACTGATTCCATCCTGGACACTGCTGCCGGGTGGGGTATCGACACGGAAGAGGAGGGGATCAGCGAAATCGAGATTGAGACCCGTTTGGCAGCTGTGACAATAGCCGTAGCTGCTGGCTGGAATGAGAGACTAGCGCCCGGAAAGTAGAGAGGGAAGGAAACACGCTGATGACTATGATGCAAATGGATGAGTGTCTGTTGAAGTCGATGTTGTGAGAAAGTGTATCCAAGAATTTGTGTTGTTTAAGTCCTGTGTGACGAGGATAGCTCCACTGCGCGTCCCCGATCGCGGCGCAATAATTGCTCCCCCGCAATCGGAAGAGTCTCAACTCGCCAAACTGAGTTCGGAGTCGTCAAACTTGAATGCGATATTTAGAGGCCGCCTGTGCATCATGCGCGGCGCTCATACCCTGCCGCACGGTCCCTGCCGCAGGCCCCGTGCGTGGTAACTTCGCTCACACCGATCCTTCTGCGTAAGACTGCTCCGAGACGCCTTCCTGCTTCTCTTCGAGACTTTTTCTGGGCCTCAAGAGACGAATTTCGGAAAAGCTATCCGGGAGACTCTCGAAAAAGGGCCTCAACTATGGTGAAACATCGCCGGCCCATTATCAACCGGGCGAAAATAATCATGGGCTCCGACTGGTGAAGAGCCCTCACTGTCAGTGAGGGCTCGTCAGCAGTCTGTCAGTCAGTCACTGACGAAGATAACGGATAAGCAGTGACTCGGAAAGCTGTAACAGTCGGAGCCGGCGAGAAGCAGATGATCGTCAGTTGAGGGAGCTACAAGCGCGCCATGCTTATATCTCCCCCTGTTAACGGCGCTTGCCGTGGTCATCGAGCGCCTACTGACTATTCTCCTGTGACCGAAGTGCCCCCTCACTCCTCTTGAGCGAGAATCATTCTCGGAGAATGAGGAACCTGGGGCGAATCATTGCAACCCTCGAGCCGCACAATTTCCGAGATGCTCCGGAATTTCATTTCCCCTCTTCCCTTGATAACGATACGGCCCCCTGCGTGGCCCCTCTGGCTGGCGAAGCCGAACCACGCGCAGTGTACGCGGTGCACCTTAACTTGAGCTGCCACCACGATCTCGCAGAAATCGTACACTCCGGCATGGTCCAAGTTTGGCTATCCTAGCTTGCTCTCGTCTAACAGCTCTGTTTTTACCGTTGCTACGACAATGTACGCCCTGCCAATTCTTCTCCTCTTCCTCCGTATGGATCAAGGCCTGGCAGGGGCAGCGCTAAGCATGGTAAGCCCTGACCAGCCTTCGCCTTCACATTTAATTGACTGCTCTCATGCGTTCGCGCGCTCTTTCGCTAGCCGCGGTCCTGAGGGATGTCTGAGCTCCAGGGGAGTGGATGAGCTGACTCCAGGGAGTCGGCGGGTTGACATCAGTCCGCCTGGTGCCAGAATCTGCCAATTTCAGATGTCCGACAGTCGAAGTCGTTGCGTGGTCGAGGAGCGTAAGTTCGGAGCCGAGGCAAAGCTTCTGATAGAAAATGGCAAGTTCTCGCAGGAGGTTCTAGTCACAGTAGGGGAAGCGAATGCCGTGGATATCAGCGATGATGACTTTTGGTAGTGGCAAGCATCGGTTGGGGCGGTGTTCAGCGAGCGCGAAGGGAAGTACGTCATCGACTACGTCACCCTAGGGGAAACCAGGTGGGTTCTTGGGCGCAACATTGAGCCCTTCGCACCGAAATCTCTCTGCTCGGCCGAATTCAGAAAATCAGAACGGAGGCCATGTGAATGCCCTAAGTGGACGGAGGTATCGAAAGTCAAGACCCTTTGGTGGGTACCCGAGCCTGCGGGGCTGCCTTTCACTCGCTATCTACCCGAGACTGAAGGCTTGGGATGCGAAGAGACCATCATCGAATGGGGAAAGGCGCTGCTCAAGGAAAGGCGCGTCAGTAGAGCCTCCGCCGTCCTAGCCGTGGCCAGAAATGCCTTGAAGGAGGCCCGGCAACGAGATTACGGCGAGGAATCTGGATATAGCTTCCCATTCGGAGCTGCAGGAGTACGTGAAAGATGGCGAAGTCGTCCGTCCAGTCTTTCGCCTCTCAGTCTCTTCTTTCCTCGAGGATTGCGTACTTTTTGGACGACAAGCTGCACCGATTGTCCGTGAACCTCATCAAGTTTGTTGACAGCGCTCGTTCAAGAGACACCATCGAGTGAGCGGCGATCGTCTTCCTTCCTCACTCCTTCGACGTTTGTCGTGCCAGGTTGCCTCTCTTGAGCGAGAATCGAGACCTCATGAGATTTTGGATATCCCACGAAAAGGATGCTCATCGCATGGCCCCCATCCTGGAGACTGCTGCCGGATGGGGCCTCAACTTCGTGGAAGAGGGAATGAGCAAGAGGAAAATTGAAACCCGTTTCGCTGCTGTGGCGATAGCCGTAGCTGCTGGCTGGAATGAGAGGCTAGCGCCTAGCAAGTAGGGAGGGAAGGCCACATGCTGATGACGTGGAAACTCATGTGGCGTCTGAGAATGTTGGTGTTCGAATAAAGGAGAAGTGTTTGTTTTCAAAAAGGCAAGTCAGGCTATGGCGTCGAGCAAGCGAGCAGGTTGCAGTTTTGAGGCTCGCGACGCCCTACGGTAGTTCTTCCCTCAAGGTCGAGGCCCGCGACGCTTGCACGCATGCACATCCGATGATTCGGTCTCTTGAAGAGAATCTCTCTCGGCAAGATAAGACATGATCTGATAATCATTCAAGTTGAACTACGCAGTTAGGCATCGGTAGAGCTTTCCCATTCAACTTCATCTAACGCAGCGTTCTGCCGCCGGAAATTCTGATCCATAATAGCGCTGAGCTTATACTATAAGTGTCCGAGGGATCGATAATGGCGAAGGGGAACAAGGCTTCACCGCCGGTCTTCTAACCACTCGGGCTCTTCGCCGGAGCGGTTGGACCGGAGAGTCTTCAGTTCAAACTTGCAAACACTGATTGTGAGTCGCAATCAGTGCCACAATGAGTGTCATTCGAAAGTCGTCCCCTTTGTGAGCAGTTCGTGTCTCCCCGTTGATCTGTTCGAGTAGGTTTGAGATGCAAGGAACCAACCGCGGCATAGTTTGGAACACATTCTGAGCTTTCCACTAGGCCAGTGATGACCCCTTGCACGCATGCGCAAATCTGCGTACCGAGAGGGCGGGGGACTCGCAACGCCCATGCTCATACTGAGTTGAGAACCATTCATTCTTCGAGGCGTTTAGTCGCAATGGATGAGAGTTGATCGGACAAGTCCGCCCTGGTTCACGCAGTTTCTGTTTGTGAGTTTGCTTTTTGTACTTGTCCGGACTTGTCTGCGTCGCAGACTGGAACAGCGGCCAGCGCCTAGTCGCCGACGGCGACTCGCCGTTCAGGGAGTCACAAAATCGGCTATCGGCAAACCTTCGGAACCTTGTTTCTGTTTTCAGCTCGTATGCACGTCTAGCTCGACAAAAGCGTGTCATCGATTAGTTTCCTCGTCTCATGGCCCCTTCCAGTGAAACCAAGAATGCGTCCCTGCTCACCAATTTTGTGGACGAGGCGCACGAGGAGTGGAAACGTCAATTCCGGCTGCAGCATCCCGAAGCACAGACGCGCCTGAAGAAAGAAGTTGAACTGATCTCGGGAGATCTAGTCTGGATCAACGACGAGGATGACTTACCCGGCTCACGACCCACTGGCAGAAGAATCGACCTTCTTCAGGTGGCATTCGGGCGAAGACTCGGTCTTGCGTTCTGAGGACAGCAAGATTTCGTGCTTAATAACCATGCCATCATGGCATGTAATCTCTTCATGCCGTGAAGAGACTTGATGATTGGGAACACAACACCCGGGTCCTGTCCTCTGGGATTCGAATTTCTGACCTATTGTCTTCGCATCATAAACGATTTCGCTCAGCTTCACTGAAGCTTCGCATCGGAGTAAGATAGGATCAGCGATATAAACTTAACAATGGCCGATAGATCTTCACGAGCCTCGCGTCCGTTGGTGGCCCAGTGACCTCTTCTTGAGGACGCTGATTTCCTATCTTTCACCTGTCAGGCTCGGGGCTCTGAACTGCCAGACCAGTTCCGTAGGCAGATGGAAGAAGTTGGCAGGTGCTTGCTTGCTATGGTGAGAGCCGGCACTACTGACGTCGAGGTAACCTCGTCCCTTCCCGCGATGCGCTCAGCTGGTGACCCTGTCAAAAGAGTCTTTTGACAAGACCGTCTGCTTTGAAACGATACACGACTCTGGTTTTGCTATGTAGTTTCCGGTGTCTTGCTTAGCTTTCGCGCAGCTTTCTAATAGAGATCACTTCACGAGCCGTCAATGTTCGTTACTCGTCGTGAGGAATCGGCGGTATCGACGATGCGGGCGTGTTGTGGTATTGCGCTGTAGCTACTCGTACGTCATCGCTAGAGGGTCGTATCAGCGACGAGATTCACACTAAAAAGTGTATCCTCCACGTCAAGTACCGTTCTCTCTCACTAACGAAATTTCCCAGGTTTTTTCAGGAACTGGCAGCGGCTGCTCATACAAAGTGGGTCGGAGCTGAACCAGGGCCTCAAGACAGCAGCCTCAACAACAACTTTTTGTCTCCTACGAGGACCTCGACGAGAAGGGAGAAGGAGAAAGACAGAATCCTAGCTAGAATTGCATGCCGCGCTCTGGACTGATGATTCCCTTTCATTTTCCAGCATGACATGAGAGTTTGGTCGCAATTTACTAACAACGCGACTCGAGATGAGATGCCGTCGTAACAGTTTCGAAACTAAGTCGTCTGCTAGACAAAGACAGTCAAAAAAGCGTAGAATAGTGCATGGAAAGGGCAGTCGCTCTCATGTCTGCCCAAGACAGACGTTGGCGAGAAGACCGAACAGACTGCCGACGAATATACCATTGATGAGAGCAAAGCCCATCGTGTATCCCGCGACCTCTTGCTCGGCTTTGTCTTTGGAGACTCTCTGTGGGCCGTACGCCATCGCCAGAGTAACACCGAAACCGTTGGTGACGGCCATCAAGGCCATCTCGATATGCTTGAACCAATCGAAGGAGAATGGTGCGGTGGACTGGTAGAGCGTCGTACAGATGAATAATGGTATGAAGAGTACTCGAAGGGTAATGAACAACATGAGCATTCTCTCCGACAGGCTCAAGCCCACAGAAGGGGCGAATCTTCCGACGGTATCAAGGACCTGGAACGTGTAAATAATTTGTGGCACGAAGCCATTGTTGTTGGGGTTGGACGACGTCCAAAGAACAACCTGCGCGGGGAACACGACGAAGAGAACCGCCAGACCTCCCCAGGCGCATAAAGCCATTGGCAGCACTTCTCTTATGATACGATGAACTGGTCGACGCGTCTGTCGAGTGGCCAACGCGTCGTGCTTGCGTTTTTCCTCGATTCGCAAGACCTCGACCATGTAGGGGTGCTTGGCGGTCCACAGGCGAAACATGGGGATTATCAGCAACGACACCGCAGCAGGGATGACGAAGAAAATGAGGGTTTGCCATCCCTGGGAGTTGGGCACAGCGGAAAAAATAACCTCAATAAGGAGCTGGCACGGCCAGGGTGCCAAGCCCCCAACGCCCTCGCCGACCATAGTCGCCACCATGCAGATCTTCGGGCACAGGGCAGCCAGACCGAACGCTGAAGATTCCATGATAGAATGGCCAAAGCCAAGGAAAAATACGCATATCAGGGCAAGACCGAAACCGAGACCGGCGTTGGGCACCAGATCGCCGTCGCCGAATATGATAGCAACAACGGCGAGGAGTGTGATGGCGATGGAGAGCATGACGCATCCAAGGTCGAAGCGAGGAGCAAACGTGAACTTGTTGCCGACCCAAACCATGATCAGCTGGGCGATGTTGACCGATGCTGAGTAGATGATCGGGACGCTAGAAGCGAAATTGTGATGGAACTTTGAGTCGAGGAAGGCCACAGCAGTGAGCACGAAGTTCCATGGCGCCAGCGCGACGAAGCCCAGGATACCGTACTGGACAAGCAGCCATGCGTCGACTCTCGGGACCTTGATAGCAGTGCTGGGGAGAGGGGGCCGCCTGCCAACCCTTTGCAGGCCGCCGATTCTGAGCTGCCAGCGCGGGAGTCCATGCTGGATGGGAGAATGGCAGCTACGGAAACGACAGCACGTGGACGTCACGGGCGAGCGAGATTCGCGCCCGACCCCGCACAGAAGCCCAGAGTCGATTCTGGAATTCATTTTTACTCGTGAAATGCGGTGGTTCCAGCAGCAATTCCGAGTTGCAAATTCAGTTGCAAATACTCAACCTACCTTCCCCGAGGTAAGCGTATACTCACAGAGCGAGCGAAACTAAGGAGAGGGCGTCTTTCGAAGACCAGGGCTGATTCTGAGAATCTAGATCGATTCTGAAATGGCAATCAAGGCCGAAACGACAGTCCAGAATCAATTCCCCATTATGATCCACCCAAGGCGTTGTGAGAGGAAACTAGCAGATCGCTGCATGAATTTAATTCCATCTTCAGCATTGATGGTGAGTCGGGATCAACCTATGCACCACCGACGGGCCCTGCTCCTCGAACTCTTCCCGAGTGATCCACATCTCCAGGGGCGTCAGTGTCTCTATGAATTTCCGCCATAGTGCAGGCCCCGATGTACGGGTAGAAACCTGTTATGGTCAGTAAAGTAGCATAAAATCCACCACCCGAACTACATCCGATCATCCCTTTCGACCACTCGCGCTCGACCGCCATAAGCTCTTCCAAGCTCCGCGTTCAAGCGCCGACCGAAGCCGTCCAAGAGGGTATTGCCTCCCGATAAGAGCACCGAATTTTGCAACGATTCTCGTATGTCCAGCGGCGACGAATCGATCTGAGATGGACCATGAAGACCGCAGCAGCTGGCGACTGGGAGAGTCTTCGACCACTATTGTCTAAAATTGGCATGACAGCCGAGAGACGTGGCGATTGTAGCATGAAAGCTTAGGTAAAAAAAATATAGGCGAATGAAAAGCGGCCATATAAATAGGGATAGGTTTTTTGTACCGAAAAAAAGACTTTTCATTGCTGTATGAGGAAGCTTTCATCGACGTTCCAGGAACGCCCAGGGAGAAACTAAGAAAGCCGCGCCATAGATGAAGCTTGATGCAAAGCGATTTCCGCTGAGCCACGAAACTATCGTGTAAAATTGGCAGCCGAGAGAAGTGGCGATTGTAGCATGTATAACGAAAGCTTCCATCGAGAGCCCATGAACGCATGTCAGCTACTACCGCCTCCGTTAGGGTTCCCTGTATTCCCGGTTGATCCTTGAAGACTTCGTCAACAGCATATGCGGGAGTGAAGAGAATTTCGGGCGCTAAGTAACGCTCCGCTCCGATGGGGACTTCAGTGCCATCTGGAAGTCGGGCGAAACGGTTAATCTGAGAAGAGCAAGCTTCAACCTAAGATACTAAATGATCAAGCGAAACGGTTAATCTGAGAAGAGCAAGCTTCAACCTAAGATACCGAATGGCCCGAAGTCAGGCGAAACGGTTAATCCGAGAAGAGCAAGGATCAACCTAAGATACCGAATGGACCAGGAGTCGGGGCGAAACGGTTAATCCGAGAAGAGCAAGGATCAACCTAAGATACCGAATGCCCAGTAGTACTGTATTTCTCCTAGCCTCTAATCTTGCTCCTCGCCGGATCATCGGAGACGAAGCAATGCTCTTCCTTCCACTGCCGCATCTGCGCCCTCACTGGACGGGAACGCCAGCCGGGCGACTTACCGTGTTCAAGTGCTTCAAGCCCTTTACACGGTTACCCGACGTATGCGTCACAAGATACGCCAGCTGCCTGACATTTTCCGAGCATCGCCAGGGTGAAGCTAAGATACCATCCTCACCGCGTGATCGTTCGACCAGCGATCGCCATCCGCTTGACACAGGGTTGCAGGACAAAGCCTTCATAGATGGGAACCACGTGGGTGACACCGTCGCCAGAATCCACGACCATCCCTATGCGTTGGCCCTGAGAATCACCAACTCCAAGACGACTGTTGCTTCCTGATTACCGTCGCCAGAAGGGACAGCACGGCCTGGACCGACACGTTGACGCTTCCGAAGCCGTATCTTAGGTTGATCCATGACTCAAACAAAATCAGTCACGACCAGAGCCCACCGTTCAAACATCTCCGTGAGAATTCTCTCCCGATTTTTCGTAGGGTTGCAAGCGGCTTCTGTCTGGAGTATCTTCCCGCCTTTAAGCTCATCCAGCCATTCATCACTACCATCACTCTCCCAAATCGTACCCCTCTCCGCCATCCCTCCTCCTGAACGAAAGCATTAAATATCATAATAATTCAACCCAGAGAAAATACCCGCCAGTTTCATTCGCTTCGATCCGTGACGACCTCCCTTCAGAAGCTGCAAGAACGCTTCGTCCCAAACCAGCAGCATGTCGTCCCAGTCCGTGACGACGCCGTTAACGAGCGGGTAGTTGGCGTTGATACCAGATTGATCCGCAGTCGCCAGCGCATCATGTCCGACCAGAATTGACGAGCTTGAGCCTCGGATACCATTGGATACGGCCGAAGACGCCGGCTGAGGAGAGCTCGGGATTGGTTCGTATCATCCTCAGGGAGTCACCCAGCTTCGTATAAAGTTTCTATCGCTGATCCTATAAGAGGCTAAGCTGAAGCTGAGCGATTTCGTTGATGATGCGGTAGGTCAGAGACGGCCAAACCCGGGCTGTTGCGTTCTAAATCAGTCAGCCCCTTAACACTCCAGGAAAAATGGGCCTCAGTGATCACGAAAAAGATTTCCAATGGTATTTACATTATTATTATATTATTTTGTTCATCAGAAATTAAGGCGAACAGTCCTGATGAAGCGGACGAGTAGCCGACCGTTCGTCTCAACTGGTGAACCATTTCAATCTGAACCATTTCGACAACCGGCTAGTAACCGGTCTAGAGATCAAACTCTGTTTCCCCCGACGGTGGACGACTCCCCGATCGCCCTAGTGGACTCACGGATTGGTTCAGCTGTCGCTTCCGGCTGTGCCTCCGATTCTGTTCGCCGAAGACGTTCTCAACCTCATCGTCATCGCTGTCTTCAGTGTCGAAGAAGAGCCCATCGATTCTGAAAACGCGTTGGAAGCGATCCAAAAGCGTTGGTACTACCCTAGAGTCCGGCGGGCCACGGCTGCCGGAAATTGAACCTCCGGCGTTTCGGAGCTGTAAAATCCGCATTTTATCATGCTGAAAATGACAGGGTTCGACCTTGTTGGTATCTTCCAGAGTGAAGAAAGATACGCCGTGAGCTCACCTCGATCCGGTGTCGCATACTATCGGCGGAAGGACTGCCATTTGTGAGGTTATGAGGGAAATTGAATGGCTAGAGGTGTCAGAATAATCCGATCGGCAGTGAGAATATTTTTCCCAGCAACGCTCGGACGGGTGGTTGAGCAGACTGCCTCGCCAGGTCTTCTTCTAATTCATCCGAGACTCTCAGGTAAGGCGATTGAAGAGAGCGGTAGAGGTGGACGACAGTACGGGCGTCTTCACCATAACGGAGTCTTCCTCGAGTTCACTGTAAACGCAAGCTGTAGGAGTCATGATTCACTACTTCAGTGTCTCTTATCCGGCTGGTGACGACGGTTAGATGCGTTATCGCCGAGCAAGATAAAAGATACCCAACAGTCGACGCAGCCACAGAGTAACCGTACCACTCGTCGCAGCGTACTGGTCAGCAGTACTTGAAGTACGGCGTAATTTAATGCACCGTAACTTGGTCCTCCGTACGCGTACCAGTTTGACAGTTTGAAACGTACTCCGTAGCGCTCCCTCCTGAAGGGCGGCACGGTTGCCCAGCTCGGCCAGTGGTTAATGGGTCTATGCCCAGAGAGAAGAAATGGTTGAGAGAGGCAAGCTGTCCTGATTGCAACGATTAAGAATGGAAACGGAATTCTACAGGTCGGACATGGTAGATTACACGGATCAAAAGTGAAACGTCTATCAACAACCTTGACCAGCAGCCAAACAGACAGACAAACAGCGCCCGCAGGCAGCACAGGCTACCAATCAATGGTAAGTAGTACAGACGTGCTTGCCTTCTGCGGTGCGCAAGACAGAAGGTTCCGTCGTGAGCCTTCTGGATTCGGTTGCAACGATTGGAGTTCACGAGAATAAAGATACTTATGATGATAGTAGTACTAAGAATGATGGAGGGAAATCCGTCGGCGAGCGAGACGACCCAGGCCCCGAATCACAGGGAGTAGCACATCCCTGTTGACGATGCGGTTCATCGTGTTTCCGCGTACACATTAGCACGCATGCACACCTTCTTCTCATTATGATTTCCGTTCAGTAAACTATAAGGTCCTCGAGGGAAGCTGTGCGCTCTTTGCATGATAATTCTGAGCGCACAAAACGTCATTGCTCCGCCTTTCCCTTCACTAGTGCGCAAGATCACCTTACTCACGCACGCCAACCGTTGGTTGCTGGATGGGTTCTGAAAGCCAGAATCGGTTCTAAGATTCCCTTCAGCACGGGAAAAGCGGTTCCAGAATCGAGTCTGAGTTTCATCAGAATTGGTTCGCTGAACACCCCCAAAAAATCCGTGATTTTCGTTCTTAACTGTTGAAGTGTGCGCTTACCACATTTCCCCCTATTCATGGTACCAATCGGAAGCATCGGACAGACGGTGTTATTGGAGTGTCGCCAGAAGAGCATTCCGGCAACCAAAGGCCTTTGCGACTTCACAGTGGCAACAACACGAAGAGATGATGAGCAGGTAGTCAACGCCGACTTATTTGGTATCCGACTAGCATCAACCTTAGATTTTCTACTCGGAAGCAGGGTTAGAGGAAAAGGAAGCGCCGACCTTGTCAGCGAAGGTGGGATTGTGCGTTTCATGGGGTCGTTCAATAGACCAATTCTGGAACTCAGAATCCATTCTGCTAGCGCATTTTACGCCGACTCTGAGTTACGAAATTGTTGGTATAAAAGTCTGTAGGCCTTCCTGCTGCCAGGCGATCGCAGTGCTCAGCACCGAAGGAAATCCTGCGGTGGAGACGATGAGACTCCAGGCAAATTTCGGAGATCTGTTTCGATGTATCGAGAGTGCCGCTGTGAAGTAAGGAGAGAGAGTCGTGAAAGAATCGCGAGAGTGGGCGGTCATTCAGCCGGGATACTGCAAGGAGTGCTGCTGTGGCTGGCGGTATACGGCGAGTCGTCGAACGTAGCGAGGACCTCGATGGCAGGATGGACTTCGAGGGCTACAATCAAGTGTAGTGATTTGGGAAAAAGTTGGTATGAGTGGTAGCAGTGGTGTGGTTTTATTATACTAATATGAGTGTAACCAATGAGGCATCGTCGTCCAACGACTTCCACGCTATAACTTCATGATCAGTACACTGTGGGAGTGTTCGACGAAGCAAATTTCAAACTCGCAATCGTTCCGTCATTCAGTCTGTGAGGATAGATCCTGAGTTTCAGAATTACTTTTTTGAACGGGATTTGTAGAACTAATATCCTCTGGCCCAAGAACAGCAACCAAAATGTTCTTACCAAAGATACCAACTGGTCAACGATCTCCTATTCACGACAGCGCGAGTTAACTCCTTGACGATGAAGATTGACGAGGATGTCGAACAAGAGGTCAGCACTGCCGACTGTCATCCATGCGGGACGCAGGTTCCTTAGGTGCGCCGCGAAGTGAGCCCGGCTTTGTTTTCGGTCATGCCGCGGACGGCGGTACAGTCCTTCTGTTCGTTGGGGATTAACGAAAAGGTAATATGGACTATGGATAGTCCCCCTGCGACTAGTCAGCTGTACATCTGCCCGAGTGGGTACGGCTGTTTGCTATGTTTCCGGCGACCCAGGATCTATCCTAGCACCTGTCGTTTTCAAGGTGTGCCATCTTCGAGAACTCGTGAGTCTCGTCCACGGCATCCGCCTCTACCATTCCGACGTCTGGCGACTGGAAAGGCGCGGCTCTCGACGTGAACAAGGTGCGCCCGTTCCCTGTTGCAATCGCATATGGGCCTGGGGAGCAGGTACTAGGCGATTCCGATAACTGTCGGAAAGCTGATGATGTCGAGGCTCGACTGGGGGAGATAAACGGTGGGTTGAAGTTTAAATTGCGCTTAACGTAACCACCTCGCGGGCAGGGAAGATCGCGCAACTCGGCGAGCATATAGCTCGTCTTCTATTCGCATCACTTGTGTCGAAAAAGGAGGGCAGTGGTGGTAGGAAGACCCTTAGTCAAGGCTGGAGTGATGTTCCTCGTAGACTGTGAACATCCGGAACATCTGAGCCAGTTTGCCGAGGATATTTGTTACCTGCGCCAGTGCACGGTGTACCTACAATCAATCCAGGAAGACATCGAAAGGTGGTACTCAGCATCGAGGATGATCGATCTATCGACAACCATGCAGGGCTCTCGGTCGACTGTATAATTCCCGCACGCAGTTCGCGGAGTGCATGAAACTGATCGATGTTGGCATCGGAGCTAGGACGGTTGTGTCTAAGGAAGAGGTGAGTTGGCTGTCGAGGTTGACGGGTGGGCGGCCGCCAGCTCGGCTACTGACTCGGTGACTCTGATACACGAGAAGATACCTATTCGGTGTTTCAGGTGTATCCAAGGTTCGACTCGCTGACAAAGTATTATACAAGTTGCAGAGATGAGCTCCACTTCATTGACGACCGGATCCAGTTGGCACAGATGGTGTTGGATCAGCTTAGCGGCTACAGGTACTAACAGGGTTTCTTCATCGGAGTTGCAGAGAATGTCCTGCTCACTGATATCGCGTTATCCATTAGACGAAATTGTATGCCGTCGAAGCGTTGTGCGATATGAGCCCAAAATTTTGTGAGTATAGTAGATCAGCCTTCTGCCGGAGTTGAACCGACGACCTCCCGCTTACTAAGCGGGTGCTCTACCAACTAAGCTAAGAAGGCTTGATAGTTTGTTTCACCTCATCCTTGGGAACTCGTATCTTTTATTTGAACCTTGCTTAGTAACTGAACTTCAGTTCGCTTTAGAGGCATCTCCTTCTCAGCCCCGAGCTCCCACCCACTGAAGAATCACAGCGAAGCCGTTGGCGTCTCGATCGTGGCAGGACGTATGTCCCTGGTGGTCTGAGGTGAAACCGCCACACAAGCAGACTGGGGCTCTAGTTGCCCATCGTTGCTCTTCAGAAGGATCAGAGTGAGGGAGTGCCGGCAGAGGAAGAGCCTAGTTCTGATGAGACTGGTGACCAGATGGGCCGCGATCGACCGAGAACGAGCTTGCACGGTTGAGTTATTGGTCGTCGCTCCTAGGTGGGATGGTTCTCCTGGAGCCTGGAAGCTTCGGAGACTACCAAGAGACCAAGTTGAAGTATCAGGTAGTAGCCGGAGACGGGTCTCGCCTCTTGACCGAGGATGCCGCTCAGGGATACTGTCCCATCGCCATCGTTGACGGCGGCGGCTTGCTGATTCCTGGCGACCCACAGACACGGCCTTCTACGACTGGAGGGAGAGGCCGTGTCTCTCGTAGCGTGCTCATCTCGTACCGCTGTGAGAAGGTGGGAAGGTTGTGGACGAGAGTATTGGCGGTGATTCGTTGCAAGCAGGTTCATGGCTGACCGTGCGGGCTATGAGGAAGGCGTTAAGGCGTATTGCCGTCTGCTACCACCGTTGATTCCTTTGCTGCAGTAGCGATCCCAGCCAGCGTCGTCTCGCGAGATTTGGGCACTTTTCAGGATGCAGACTGAGTTCCCTAATGTTCCATTTTTCCTGTCTGACAGCGGGGAGTTTGAAGGTGAGAATCAGGTGGAATGTCTCCCGCTCGAGAGGGCTGGCATGTACTAGGAAAATCCTCTCCCGGCGTAAAAGCCTTCCCGTCCGTCGGGTGATGCAAGTTATTCTCATAGTCCACTATGGGTTGGTCGAGTGTGTGCCTGTCCTCTTAGATAAGCTGATACGCAAAGATAGTAGCTCGGGGCAAGTTCGAATGGATGCGGCTTGCGAGACTGACCTTCATCCGGTGCGGCATGTGGACAAGGAATATGAGTGAGCTGAGAGAAGGCCATCCCCCGCGGTAGTTTCTGTCAGATGGAACGAATGGCGACTGCGGGAGAGATTGTTGAGGGCGGCGTCTCTGCGACAGAAGAGAACGAGGAGCATACAGACTAATAATTCGGCCTTCAGACGAGACAGCGACGCGCAGGTGAGACGACCTCGTCATTTGCTTTCCCCAGAGTAGCATCATTCCAATGGATGCGCCAATGGAGTCGACTTAGGTGTATCTTCCGAAAGATGTGACGACTAACACTTACCATGACAAGTGGACCAATCCTGTCGTCCACAAGCGATACTTGGTTGGGATGAGAGGAGCCAAGGAGAAGTCGCTGAAGTCTGTGGAGATTAAGTTTGACATGTGACGAATTGAGTCATCTTCCTGCTGTTGTTGTTGAGATATTGGCTGGACGTTTGTTCGAGTGAGTGACAGGGCGCCATGCAGCATCGCTGGTTTGGGTTCTGGGCGGCTCTCAGTGATTCTTCTTGGTGCACTCTGGGAGGTCTGGAAAGTCTGCGCATTCGGGCGAGCGAAGTGTTGGAAAAATGAGTGCTGTGGGGTTCGAACCCACGCGGACCGTGTCCAGTGGATCTTAAGTCCACCCCCTTGACCACTCGGGCAAACACTCGATGAAATTTTCGAATGCTGTGTTTGACTATGCATGTACAGCTGGGCTTGACATGCATCCCTCCGCGTTTTCGGGCTACCGACACTCTGAAGGTCATCGACTTGGGGGTCGGGGTGGCGGACACCAACTCTCGCGCGAGCAAAGGTGAAAGTGAAGCATTACCACGTCTGACCTGTACGCACAATTTGAGTGCTGCAATAACTTCCCTACCCTGTAAAACATTGCGGGGCTGCTGGAGAGTGCTATTTGCCTGTTAGACTGGTTAAGGCTGCTGATAAACGCTTTACTTGTGATCCGTATAATCTATCATGTCAGACGTGTAGAATTCCGTTACCACTAAAAAAACCTCACAAAGCACTGGCTACGACGATTCGGTTCCTTCTGGTGCTACGCGTGCCACATGAGGGAAGATTCTATATCTTCTAATACTCTTCACTGAGCGGTTGAACTCTTCAGGTTGGCCAGGCTGCAGTCCTCGGCTTGCTACGGCAATGCGGAGGTTCGAACCCAAGCTCCCGTCGTTGCTAGCACCACCGCTGACGTTGTCAGTGAGACTTGGGCTTCTTTTCAACGAAGATCCAACCAGAGGGAGCGGGGAAAAGACGGACAGATCCTTAGGGTGAGTAGCTTTCGATGGTTAGATGGTAAGTTGCATACGGATCGCCGCGCCTTTCTTCTTGACAGTCCGAGCGAGGTTCACCAGAGGCTGCAGGGAAGAGCAGAACACCTCAGAAACGATACAGTCCAGCCAAGTCACTGGACGGACCGAAAGCGACGCCTGCCACTCTCAAGCGGAGTACTCTGAATGACACAACATTCTCGTGAGTCTCGATTTCAACGACCCAATCCTCCCGCAGTCCCTTCGTCTATTCCTTTAGGTACCGTCAACATCAGGGAATGCGCAGCAACGAGGAAGTGGCAGGTGTGTCGTCCGCCGAGCTGGTATGATCGCCGTTCTGTGTGGAGCTCGGTTTCAGGGAGGTGTGGGGTTGTGGCGACCATCAGAGGCCCTCGGGATGTTCGGTCGCGAGAGAGTCGGTCCTCAACGTCGTCAGCGTCTTCTACATCGAGTCGGAAGCCCAAGCGAAGTCGATTGAATCGGTGACAACTCGTCGCACAGAATTCATGGTTGAAGATATTTTCGCTGTGAACTTCGGGTGTTTGGTTATTCGACTACTGCGCAAGGCTCTCCCAGGGGGTTCGGTTCGAGAATTGTATTCGACAAACTCTTTCTTCATTTCAGGTAGTTTTGGTAGGAGCTCGGCATGGATGTTTTTCATAACTTCTATGTAGAGTTCCTCGGTTGAATTACTTTATTGAGAACTGACAGACGCCCCACATAATATCCAACAACACTGCCGTTACATTCTTATTGTGTAGTTTATCCATGCATACCGTTAAACGTGCTCTTTCGGGTGGCCCCTCTTCGGTGGGTATGTTGAGGGATGTATCGATCTCATTGTTTGCCTTGTGCCGCCGGAATGGTGACCTGAAAGTTTTTGGGATCTCTTCCTGAGGACGTTCATACAGGTCGATACCGTGTTTCCGACACACATAGTTTATTGATATTGCCGGAGATAGATCATTCATAAAGAGGCGCAAGTCGCCTCTGCAAAAAGTTTTTTTTCGATCGTCTCAATGAACCCGAAGCACGTGAAGGGGTGTCTACATTCCATAACAACCGCGCCTCTGCACCTACCGCTCCCTCAAGCCGTGGAGATCATCCACCGTTGCCCAGCTATCGCTGAATTCTGGGGGATAGGCAAGCCACCTATGATGAAAAAATTGGTATGAACCATTCATCATCCTCTGTGCTACATAGCTTGGCTCAGGTTAGCGGCCTTCGAGAATGCGGGTTGAACCCTCATCGGGCGATCACAGCGAACCCTAGACTCGTGCTCACCGCCTCTCATGACGAGAACGGCATACTGAACGGTCGGAGCTGATTGAAGGCCTTCGTGCGCAGTCGTGTCCCGTTAGATCTTCCCTCGAGAGCGTCCCTGTTGCGTCGGATGGGAGTGAGCGAAGCTGATGTGCCTTATTATTTGACGTCGGACAACTTGCCAGATGAGCAGACTGTGGAGAGAGAATGTGGCGATTCTGTAAGTGACGCGGTTCGACCTTGGATACTCAGCGTGTTTTTCCGGCAGACCTCGGCGGAAGCTGCGGAAGTTGTGACTGAGATGGTGAGCCTTTCGAATTCGGAGTTCCGGAAAGCGCTTCGTCATCGTCCTTCTGAGACGAAGGTCGACGAGGCTGTGCGAAAGAAGAGCCTTCGGGCAAGTTCACTTCGCGCTTCCAGTTGGCGAATCTTCTCTTCTGTAGGTTGAACCGCGTAATGGTGCTGATTGCTCTGGAGAGACTCACAAGGACGGCGAGCCATGCTCTCGCGAGAAGTAAGGGAGCGATTTTTAGTTGATCTGATTCATTCGTTTGCCCCGTAGCATCGTCGAGGACTCCCATGAAGTTGCAAGGCCGAGGAAAAAGTTGCCGAAGTCCACTATCGAACTAGCGGCCCTCACAGAAGCGCTGCAACTCATGGTGTCCCAGCGCGGGGTTACCACCTCGTCCGAGCTCGCAAGGGTGTGGTGCGAAGAACACGCGGATAGGAATGTCCTTCTCAAGTGTGATCGAGCAGTGGTTGAAGTTTTTGCGAAAGTCGTCTTGGAGAATGGAACCAAGTCTCAGTGCATGGAGTGACCAAGCAGCTGTTTCTGTCAAAAGCGTCCGCGTTCTTTTGTGTTTTGCGCAGTAGCCAAGAAGAGGGACATGCGCCATAAGGATCAGCTATGAATCGAGCCGAATGCGGCTCGGTCGAGTATACTCGGCTGATCCTATCTTGCTGCGCTGAAGCTAGGCGAAGTGGTTGGTGACAGTAAGACAGCAGATGAAAGACGGCAAAACTCTAGAGACATCTCTCTCGATACGCGATGACTTCAGTGAACGGATGCGCTGTGAAATCGCTTCGCTGACAACAACATCCCGGTCCAGTTTGGTTTCAAGTCCAGCACATTGGCTCCGCCGAGTGCAGGTGAAGACTGTCGTTGTGTGCCTCGTAGCACAACAACTACAGCTTCGTCTCGCACTGTACCTCCAGACGCACGTGCTCTCCCATCTAACCAATCCGGCAACGGCCTTTGGCGTTTAACTGGCACCCACACTGTACGCTGTCACATCAACTCGGCACCTCATAGGAACATCGTTGAGTATGTGTAACAATCATAACAGGTTCCGAAGGAAAGACCATAACCAGAACACGGCTATGGCCGCCAGCACGGGCGCGAGAACGAAGATCGTAAAATTGAAAATCAATCGTGGATGATTCGTTCGGGCGTTTTCTATCGCAACCTCTGCATCTCTCTGTCCTCGCGGTCGAACTCTCAAGATAGATTCGGACTTGGTGAGAATAGTGTTCGAAATTAGCAGCTCGGCCTGAGATCTCCAGGCGTACAGAGTTATCGCCCCTGGGCTGGCCGCATCCGACGCGAATTGTGTAGCTCCACTGAGCACACCATCGACGTAAAAGGCGACGTACTGGTTGACGAAATCGAGGAAGAAGAGAAACCTGTAGGTTGTTTGTGGATGGGCATCACAGACTCGCACCTGGAAAAACTACAGCTAGGGCGAGTTTTACGTTGCCGAGCGAAATATACGATTTCGAGCGAGGAAATATTTTCAGTATTCCATCGAATATATTCGACAGAATCGAGCCTACGAAGGCTGCATGACTTCACCAGCATGAATGGTATTGCGAAGGATAACCTCCGGTGAGCTCAAAGTCAATGGGGGGTTGCGTCGTTTTGCCAATGAGTGCTCTAATTAGGGGGAAGAGAGACAGGGACATACCTCGCGCCTTCTGAACCCTCCGCGGATAGTCTGCATGCCCAGCGGACGTCTGAGGACGAAGGCGCCACCTGTCCGATGTCCATCATAGACTAGCTGCATGATAACGCCTCTTGGGCCCCAGTTGCGGATGCCCTCACTGAGCACCTTCCAGACAGCGATTTCCGATTTGACAGGCTGCTGCACTCACGACGCATGCTGACGTTGCCTCCGGGTCGGTCACTCTCAGATCGAACTCGAGCCAGTAGTGATTCACAGGCCCACCGCCCTCCTGGCCGAAAGTCCGGTAAACTCCTTTGAAACCTGCCAGAATGACACGACAAGATTCAGATGTAATGTTTCTATCGTTGATCCTATCCTGCTCCGATAGGAAGCTAAGCTAAATTGTTGATGATGCGAAGACAGTAGATCAAGAACGGAAAAATCCGGGTGTAGTGTTTTCAATCAGCCAGCCTCTCCACAAAGAGCTCAAAGCTTCAAAATGCGTACCTTGCCAGTCAGTCCCCCCACTAAGTCGCAGCCACCTTCGCGTATCTCCCGAGTACTGTCCTCCGAGCACGGTTACATCGTTGAGCTCGGGGCACTTCGAATTCGGGCCTCGCTTCCAGTGCGAGTATAAGTCCCCGTGAAAGTCCTCGTACCTGGGTGAGCGAGTGATCGTGCTGCAAGCCATACGACGCTGTGGAATATCTTAGGTCGATCATTGCTAGGCATAAGTTCGTTCCTGAGTCTCTCGACCGAATAGAACGTTCGAGGTCGAACGCAATAACGAGGCTTTCCCCCGGTTCAACAAAGTAATTTCTGAAACTCATAATCGTTTTTGGAATTGCTTTTTACACGTGAAATGCGGTTCCGGAATCGATTCTGAGTTTCAGCGGTTCCCAATAGATCTGCCCTGGCCGCTTCCCGGATCGTCATTCACACGTTAATTTCAATCCTGGGGGCGTCCCCAGAGAACCGGGGTGGTCTATCTATATTGGTTGATCGAACGACCCCTACGTCCAATGGCTTACAATAAGCAATTCTCTCTTCTCGCCATCTCCCCCCAGGAAGCGACTGCATCCGGGTTCCATCCCCGGTCACTGCATATACTCCTTCTAAGGGCCGTTGAATCCATTATGCTTGCCTTCATCAAAGTGGAAGATATTCCGAGACTTAAGATGTCGGACACTCGAAGGTTCCTGAGGATGGTGTGCAGCACGAGAGAGTCGCCCAATGCTGCGATACTCGAGGGCGGATGGCCAGACATCATTTCGAAAAAAGTGAACTGAAAAGTGGCAGATACTGAGGAGCGGAGAGGCTAACCACCAGCAGTGCTGAGCATTTTGTTCTCTGCGATATTGTGAAGATAGGTCCGAAGACGTGAGGTTCCCGAAGGAAGCACTCATCGAGGAAACTTGGGCGGCCGTAGATCTTACGTGAAGGTGTTGAACTCCCTCATTGGGTGACGGCGAGGCCAACCTAACTTTTAAAGCCGGCCAACCTTGGATTAACTGAGCTTATAAGGTCCTTCAGGAACCAGAATACATCGTACGTTTTCAAACTTGAGTGGCAGGTTGGGTGCCTCAACCTGCACAGCTCAGCAGCATTTCCGGCCCTCCCTCCAGTGCCCGCGGCTTGGCGCGCGCACAGGGAACCGTGGAGACAGGGAGTCGATCGCTCTTCTCGAGCGCCGCAACTTTTCCATGGGCGTTGCAAGGTGCTTGATGAATAGCCCAGCTACTAAGTAGTGGAAATCTCAGTTGTGACTCGGAGAAGGCTACTGTGAAGCGGCCGATCTCCATCTCGCGCCATCAACCGTCGAAGCGCAGCGGCTCCTTCGTCCTCCAAACACCCAGGTGTCTATTTTCGTCACCTGCTAGTCGCAGTTCCACTTCCACTCAGTCGGCCAATGGCGCGCATCTTCCCTCCAATAGCGACGGTGATAGTACTTGTCGCTCTCGTCAAAGCAGAGCCGCTGAGCGTTCCTCTTCAAGAGGGCAACGTGACCTTGGTCCTCGACGGCCAGGCCCTGCCCTTCGAAGTCACTTCTGGTACCGGCAGGAGTTTCGCTTTCTACGGTCCCCAGTACGAGCGAGTCTACGGCAGCGATAGCTGTGAGACGAGCTATTATAAGTGCTACTTCTGTCCTAAGGAGAACCCCTGCAAGGACATTTTCGAACGGAAGAAGTGGACGGCGGAGTTCGAGGACGGCGTTTATCACTATGTGGAGCACAATGTGACGCTGGACATCGGGTCCAGCATGAACGTCTGGACGCGCAGAGTTCCGAACTTCACCATCGGGTTGGTCATACACTTTCCTACCCCCTATCTGAGAGCTCCCATGCCCTTGCTAGGCCTATCATTCGGGCGTCGCGATATCCCAGAGACGTTTTTAGAACAACTGAAGAGACGAGAGGTTATCTCCACCCTTTCGTACTCACTGCGTGCAAGCGAGCAAGGCCCTGGAATCTCCGGTACTCTGACGCTTGGTGATGATTCAGAGATGACGGATTCGTCGTACGTTGGGTTCAGCGAGGACGTATTTGTCGACGGACTGCAGATGGCAGCTCGATTGGGGCCCTTCACACTGTTCGACTCTGTCGGAAATCAGCTAAGGAAGCCCCACAAGCGCAGCAGGCCCGAGAGCGCCCTTGTGGATTCTGGAAGCGCGGTGACGTATATCTTCGAGGAGGAGTTCAATGCCGTTATGGATGTGACATGGAAGGGTATGAAGAAGGCGAAGACAGATTTGAAAATTAAAAAGAAGAAGCTCGAGTGCAAGGGGACTGAATCGGATGGGATTGCCGAGGCTCAGATGATCAGGAGGGAGGCGGTACCGTACTTGCCCACCCTGGAGTATCAAATTGGAGATGAACCTCGCACGGTCAACATCAGCATGGAGCCGAAGCATTATGTTCATTCTTGCGAGGAGGTGTGCTGTCAAATGAATATCGCCCCCTTAAGCGACTTCTTTGGAACCACCATTTTCGGGCACTCGCTTTTCCGAGCGTACGATGTCAAGGTTGAGCACAGCAGCAAGAGGATCTACTTTTCGCCGGGCCAGAGACCACCGAGGCCTTCCGCCCCTCCGCAGTCAACTGGCACCAGATCGACTATCAGAAGACGAAAGTCTCTCTTCAGGAGGCTGACGCTCAGGAACTAAGGAGTCCTTAGTACGGACCCCCACGCTGAGTGACTGGTGTTGGTGATCTATAAGGTGTGGTTGCTGCATGATGATGAGGTGTTAATGATGTCCATTATTGATGAGCTCATGGGGCAGCGTTCGAGTTTCACTGAGAAGAGGAAGGATGCGTTAAATGACCTTCGAAAAACTAGGTGTCGAAAAGGTGAGCTCGCTTAAAGCGCTTGAATCGCTTTGCTACTGAGGCTCTGGTATGCTTTTTCCTGCCGTTCGGCAGTATACCCACTTCCCGCTAAGTTAACCCTCTACTCAAGGGTGCCGTCTTTGGTCCACCGGTGTAGAGAAGAGGTGTAGTTAGACGGGGTTAGACAATGCACTCAATGTATTGCGGTGGTCGTAGACTATAAAGGCATGGTTGAGGCGAATGCTTCATGCTTGGTTGCTTCCACCCTCACAGCAAACTCATGACCCCCAGATGTCGTCACTCGGCTTGATAAATTTATAATCAGTGTTGGCCCATGAAAACGTAACTGGCATTCTGATCAGAGTCCTTGGCCGGAGGCGGCGATGACTCGGCGTCGTTCTTCGCTCGGCTCCACTGCACAGTCCAATGCGATTCGTATGCTATCCGAATCGAAGCGTAAATACACCGGAGGAGACGAAGAAGCTTAGCGTCGGCTGTTGTTCTACGAGAACGGCCGCCTACCGTCCACCAGGATGCCAACACGCTAGCTAATCCGGCCTGCCGGGCTCGATTAGCGAGTATGCCCTCATTGGCCCTTTGAACACTAACGGAACAGAGTCCATTCAACACCGACACAGTCTGGAGTAACAGGTGAGGCAGGCATCTGCGTGAACATATTCTGTCATCATGATGTATTCATCACGGTACCTGAGAAAACGCAAGCCCCAAGGTCTTCAAAGGAATGTTGCTGTGGGGGTCGTTAAGGAAACGGGTCCATTGCTGGATTAAGAAGACTCGATATGTCTCACGCCACGATGAGTTGTTGGACACTTACTATCAAGATAAGTGAGAATGCTGCGAAGCTTATGAGCAGCCCCGAGAAGATGGTCTGTGGCCGGACTTCAATGGGTGGTGACGGCGCGCTCGTCTCTGAGCTGCCACGCCTACTGTGTTACGACTTGTATCTACATGTAGGGCTCAGCGTTGGCACGAGATGTGATGCTGACGGCGAGACTGGAACAGCTCTTATCGCAGTTACACTGTTTGAAGTTGAATGGAATTTTGGAAGCAATAGAGGATGGAGGAAGAGTTACTTCTGAAGAGGTTTGTCAGAATGGCGGGGAGCAGAACCAATCCTTGCGTGTGCGGCCAGTGAAGCCTCTAAGCTTCATCGTCTCACCTTCGTTGCTGAGCTTGGGATCCTCCTCCTCGTTGCCTGGTTTACCCTCGTTAGAGGGACGCTGATGTCGAAGCATCAGTGCCTGCAGACAGGTCAGCTGAGGCACTAATCTCGTCGATGGTGGAGTCGGACGGTCGAGGCATGGTCAAGCGAGATTGCCTCCACTCACTTTGTATCTGTCCCGCATTTCTGAGCGATATTCAGAATTCACTTCATGTAGCGCCGCCATAGTCGTCACAGGGGTTGTGCCTGCGAAAAGCGTCTCCAAGAAGAGTGGATGCTATTCCGCCACGTAGATGAGTGCGCCCGCCGGGCGCCGCCCGGGTAGAAGGTATGAATAACAGATACGCGACATTGGGAGTAGCTCACACAGCTTTGGCTTGACTGTTTTCTTCTTCACGCGGAACGGCTGCATCAGCATGGACCCGTACTACGAAGAAAGAGGACGGCGATACGCTGTAAGTCGGCTTTTGGGGATGCCCCACACGGAAAGGTGTTCTTACTTGCGACTTGTACCGGACTCCTCCGAAGAAAAAACCCCCCGAATGGTAATCAGGGATTGGCGGCCCGCGGTGAGCATACCCATTGGCCGAGTAGGAA
>JABANP010000326.1:0-58149 GCA_013115135.1 Perkinsus olseni | reverse complement strand
CTTATCTTTGTACAAGGATTTCTTCATAGTCATTCTTTTGCGGTCGCAGTTCTTCCTCTCGGTCGAACTCATTTGCTAAGGCCCAACAGTTGAGCACAGTGACTGTGCCCTTGAATTTACCTCGCGGTCTCAAGGGCAACTGCAAGGCTTGCAGTAGTACTGTGACTATCCAAATACCGCCGCCCGAGATTTCGTTCATCGCACAGCTTAGCCTGTTTTGTACTTGGGCTCAACTCTTTTCGATGCTACTTCGACCATTATTGCGTTATGCGATAAGTCATCCGTCCTATACCGTAACAGCTAGGCTCCAGTCAGTCGCCAGAGTTGGGCACTCTCCTTCACGCCAGGATGCTGGCCGAGAAACCCGGGCCTGAGATTCATGGCTTCGACCCTGAGTGATTGGAGGCTTTGAGGTGTGACGCGCCCGGTACGCCGGTTCGACTGTACGCCGGTAACGGCATTTACGACCGTGTGGTCAACGCGATGACTTCGCGACAAAGATGTTGCGAATCTGTACTAGAGACTCTCTAGTCGCCACAATTTTGTTCGACATCTCTTAGCGTTGAGCTAATGGACTCGGTTCATTCGTTGTTATTGGAGCTATCGCTTCACACCATTTTCTCGGGAATTTCTCGTCTGCAAACATGACAAGCGAATTGGCTGAAATGCCTGCTGAGTCAGCAGTGCTGACTAGAGGATGAGCCCACCCACTCAATTTGTGTTATCTTCAACGCTATGAGAGTGCTCTTCTCACGCGCCGGGGCGTCTCGTTTCACTACGCGGATTTTCGGTCGCTTTCTGCCATCTCCTATCTGGGAACTTGAGAAGGCCTTACCGCAGTCTGTGCGACAGCCGAACAGACTGAAGCCACTGATTACTGCTATGAACTCGAAACAGTGCCACGGTGAGGAAAAATCGTGCATCGATCATGATTCACGTGAATTACCATATTTTATCAAAACAACAAGACCGAGGACGATGAATGAATAACACAGAGTTGGCGGGGTCGCCATCGAAGAATTAAGAGGAAGAGAGTCGACGGGAAGCTCGCCCTTGTCGCTACTCAGTCGTACGAAGATAACGTGCCTGCTGCGGTTCCGGTGTCACCTGAGCAAGGGGTGGTGGAATGGTTAACGAGCGGTGATGGAGCACCGACGAAGGAGAGATCGGACAAACAAAGAGACCTGTCGCCCCGCCCGGAAATTCTTTCCGATTATCATAATTAAATATCATTATGGGTCTTATACTTCCAGCCACATTTCGACGTAGAATTATAGTCTGATCTCAGCTTGATGTTAGTAGCTCCGAATTGAGATCGAGCCACTCTCGATTCCCCGCTGAAATTCGTAAATTCACTTAGTAACTCCCGACCATAACCCCAAGATGCGACCGTCCTTCCCCCTACACAACGGCTACCTTCCAAAGACAGGCATGTGTCGGACATTGTGATCGACCTCGCCGGCAGGACGTAGCT
The DNA here is from genome assembly GCA_013115135.1 of Perkinsus olseni. Lineage (NCBI taxonomy): Eukaryota > Perkinsozoa > Perkinsida > Perkinsidae > Perkinsus > Perkinsus olseni. The sequence continues at coordinate 56,675 of JABANP010000326.1, read as the reverse complement.
GATCGAGGTCGTGTCCAAGGTAGTCTCCTCATCCGCCCTCGAGCTGGCGATCTCTCCCGCCTTGCCCAATTCGAAATCTCGAGGTGCACCGCTCCGCTTATACTGAGCAACGATTTTAAAAATTACACAGCAGGCCACGGCACAGCCGACCGTGGCAGCCGTCAAAATCACAATTAACAAGATAGTGAATGTGGTCTCCTTAACAGCAGTGTCTTTCGGAGCCGGCGACGACCCGCCCGACTCATCAGTGTACACCAGCAGACTCGGAAAGGAGTGCCCGACGGACACCCCAGGCCCCAAGGCAAGGCGAACTGCATCCAAGAACGCATCCTGGTCGATGAGCAACTCTGTCATCGCCCGAGGGGTGGTTTCGTTAACTCGAGCGGTTACCAGGACGCCGGATCGAACGGTAACGTCGGCCCTGGCGAGCCGAGTTCGGAAGAATGTCTTCACGGCGAGGGCGAGAGGGGCTGCCATGATTGACGGCTGCCACTGCGGCAACACTTCGAGGTAGATCGTGGCGGTGATGGTGGTGAGGTAATCTGGATTCATCGTCAATGGCTTGGATGGGTCGAGGACCTCGAGTACGGGTACCTATCTGAAGCGAATATCGGTTATAGTCGTGAAAGTAGCATAAAAATAGGACGGTCTCAGGCTCTATCGGACACGAAACATGATCAGAGTGCAATCTTCGGCGGAGCGACCGAGTGCGTGGGAGGCCTGCCCTAGTCCTCCACCCACCACAGCCGGGCGGACGAGCCCTCCTTGAGTTCGGGAGTTGATCTCATTATCAAGGCCGCTGAGGTTATAGCGGATGACCTCCAGCACTCGATCAGCCTGACTCGGGTGCTCGACTTGGAACTGCACCGACCCTTCATATCGTAATCGTTGTGATTGTTCTGAAGCTGAGAGACGTCGCCGTCCATTCCGATCACCACAAAACTGGCTGCAATCACATAACCTGTACCTTGACAGAAATGCGCATGCGTGCATCTCTGCCAAGTGCCAGGATCAAGCTAAGATTCCCTTGTAGAGCAGAGACCATCGGGCGTCAGGTTGAATCACCCGCATTGTTGTAGCAGTCCATGCTGGCATATCCTAGGTTGTCCCTCGGCAGCATCGCACTTACACCAACTCCCTACTCCGCACACCGAGACGCAGTATCTTAGGTCGAAGCGTGGCACCGATGGTGGTCCAAGATTCCCCACCGGTTAGCATCATCTTCAGTGCTCTCCATGACCACCTTCAAGTCCTTACTCTCGGCCAGCGTCGGGCAGGTAACCGTCACCGGCTTCACCCAGGTGCTAGCTGCCGCCGACGTCGTTACACGAGGCCGGGTGGTATCTTCGAAAACACAATTATTCTGTCATTTTTATGCTACTTTCACACCTGCAACCTTCTTTAGTAGAGGCAGTTCTCGAAGGCAAGGTTGAGGACGATGGCACCTAAGAAGCACGCGCTTCTCACAGCTACCGTCCCCCACTCATCTCACCGCAGTAGTGGTAGTGGAAAAAGAACTCGTTGTGCGCTGAGTTGGTGATGTACTCCGCGATGGCGACGCTGTCGTAGTCGTAGTCGTGACCAGTTGAATGCAGTGGAGCAGGCCTACTCTATCCAGAGGCAGTCGGGTCCAGGAGGCCAGAGCCCGATGGAGCAGAACCTGGACAGCGAGTGCCCGACCCTCACATTGGGCACGAGGACGCTGACAGGCTCCTGCCAGTAAAGGGACGAGCTGTATTCGGATAACGCTAAAGCGTGGATCGGTGAGAGCTGACTGTTCATAGCAATCGAGGAAGACCAGAGCTCGGAAGGGAATCGACTGCCTGCTGGTGTGGACGACTAACTCATCCTTCTCTACTCCTTCCGCGGAAGTGAACCGTTGCCAATGTGCCGCAGCGGGAAGATTTGGTGGGCAAAGCTCAAAGCTTAGGCTATTTAAGTATTGAGACAAGATTGTTGTTCGTGGACAATGGATTTACCAGTGCCAAAGGAATTTCACCCGTGAGACGCCAATTGCCGTTTTTCACGAAGCGACAATCTCGAAAATCGCTACAGAGGTTACTCGGGGTGGAACACCTTCTTTGTCATGCGCGTTTTTCACTTTATTGTGAATTTCATAACGTAAAATACGTTTTTTCATCGCGGGTGAAACTCTAATACTGGAAGTACTAAAACTAGTGGAAACTACACCAAATGCCGAGCTGTGATCAGATCAGTGAGAGCGTGTGAGGCTATAAATACAACATGAAAACCCGTTGGTGGGCCTACTTCCGCCTCACTGCCACACAAGATGTCATCAACAGCATGCACCGAAGGAGTTGAGATCGACACGTCCAGGTACATCCGTACGACCTAGCAGCAGCAACAGCTGTAGCCACCGCGGAAGCACAGCAGTTGAGGTGGAGTACCCTGGGAGTTTGCAGTGCAGTCTGGCGGGCTACGACGAGAAGGGCGGCTAAGATTAGACGGCTAAGGCGGCGCCCGACGCGTGCCTGCTGGACCATCGGACATTGTGGTATCTTAGGTCGCTGCTGGCCAGAGACAAAGTGTGCATGCGTGCAGGATTATCCGAGCCTAGCCCAGACCGATAGACCTTTGCACGACTTTGTCGACGAACACGGGTGAAAATTCATACCACTCCTTCCGCAAATCCTCCCATTTTCCAACTCGCACACAACGAGCTAAACATCAGTAACATCAGAATCATGGTACATCCAGCGAGGGGCTCCTCAGCCTTCCTGCAGTGGCATCAGCAACTTCACACGACAGAGCGGACACTGGGCAGCAGTTCTCTTCCTCAACGCCCAACTGATATGAGCCAACAAACAGGAGTAATGAAATCTATGACGACACAGCGTGAGTTCGACCACAAGGATCTGAGGCGAGGCCTCGCTGCCGAGACAGATCGCGCAGCAGGAACCCGACGAAAAGCCTCCTTCGCAGGCCTCAGTGTTATGATAGCAAACCGCCGGAGCATCCTCAGGCTCAACGACATTATCACTCTCCTGTAGAAAACGACGGCCGACCATTGACGGCAGCAAGACAGGCCCTCGTTCATAGAAGTTATCTCTCTGTGACCAGCGAGGGCGTCCTCGAGAAGGGCCCCTGTGAGAGCCACTACCACACCAATCGGAATGCTGATGAAAATGAGAAAGGCGACTCCCGCGATGATCATGACGGCCGCGATACACCGCAGATTGGCCTTCGTCTGGAGGGAGACGTGAACGGGTTGGCGCGTGGAGTATCCGAATTTGCGAACAGCGTAATCGATCAGCAAGGCAGCCAGGATGGTCAGGGCCGATGTAAGGCAGACCTCCGAGGAAGAGCAGCAGCACGACGAGGTAGGCCGAGACGTAGGTTACTCGGGAGAAGCGTCGTGCCAGGGTAGTGGTCAGACGACGAGACCTGACGATCGGCCAGGCCGGGCGAGGGGCACGGGGACGGGGCTGCGAGGTCGAGAACAACAGATCAAATACAAAACTTGAGTACAGCTAGAGGTGACAGTATCATCGAGCATTCCCACTAGCTTCCCCGTGGAAGGCGATCTACGACAACCCAACAACAAATCAATAATAAAAACCATTTCTGATTGATGATGCACCGTTCCCTTCATGTAATCGGCACGGCAGTCCTCCCCGCGAACATTGGAGGTTCACCGGCAAATGGTGTAAAGGAGTTCTACGCGAGGCGTTCCACGCGACAGACGCGATGTGTTGTGTACTGATATCACTTCGCATGATAACGCTAGTCCAAACGCAGTAAACGCAGCAAACGTACACGGGCCCACCGCTGTTTCAGAGTAACTCATCAACCACAACCGTCACTGCGCCACGAAATTACCCCAAGTGTTAACAGAAAGCAACAGATCTCAGTTCTGGTAGAAACGTTTTCGTCTATCGAAGCTTCTTCAATCTGTCCTCAAGCGTGTCGATCTCGTCCACCGTGAGCTCGTCAACCTTCGTTCCCGGGAAGTAGTTCTCGATATCAGCAACCAACTCCAGCTCAGCCTCGGACACGAGATTCACCGCGATGCCTTTACGACCAAACCTACCCGTCCCTGAAAGAAAAAAATCGCAAAATTCAGGAAAATTTTCCGAAATTTTCGGAGCAGCTTCAACCGAGAGAAGGCCGACTCACTTCCGATTCGATGTAGATAGGTTTCATAATTGCACTTGCCGTTATTAGGCCCCGGCGCGTGGTCAATAGGAAGCTCAAAGTTGACCACCAACGTGACAGCAGGCACGTCGATACCTCGCGCTAGGACATCAGTCGCTATGAGAACCTGAGAGAACACTGCGACCCGGCCCTTGCCATTACCGCGCGCCACGAAATTACCTTAGTGACCTTTATTGCGGAATTCGTCCATGATTTTGTCGCGATATTCCGGACTGATCTGCTCAGCACCCGTCATTTGAGTGCCGCAAATGAGGGACACCGAATGACCCTCATCACGTAGCATCTTGGCCAAACTAAAATCGAATTGAATTCTCCCATGCCTTTGAGAAGGTCGGTCTTACTTGAAGGCCGTCACTCTCGAGTTGACGAAGATGATCGACTGTGAGACGTTCATGGCCGCATAGAGATCAGAAAGGATCTGAAAGACAAAGTAGGGGTACTTTCGCTGCCCGTCCAGGGCGAGATCGAAAGATTCGGGTTTGTCTTCGTCAACACGGAACGACTAAAATCTGATCTCACCGCAACGACATCAGAATTTCACGGCGAGTGACTCCCACGGACCGAAAAAAATACAAAAAGAGAGGAGAAAAAGTTTCATTACTAAACGAACGATTGAACTTTGTAATAGTAAAGTTTTAGTCCTCACTTTTCCTCTAGAAACAAGCGCGGCATAATTTCGTGGCGCAGTGACGGAAAGAGTCGCCTGCTCACCTGAACCTTATTTTGGAAGTTCTTTCCAGTGTTGATGAAGGTTTGCCAAATAGTACTAAGAGTAAGATCTTGCTTACTGACCTGCGTCAACCAAAGATACGCAAAATCGATCGCGCGATCGATTTCTCACCTGTATCTTGCTAGCATGGGGCACCAAATTGAGGGCGAATCGACGAACATTCTCCGGGTATGTCGCACTGAATAGATGCAAAAGTCACGCGCCACGAAATCATAAAAAAGTGATCAACAAATATAAACACTGCAATCGATCACGTGATCGATTAGGCGCAAAACCTCACCTGAAGAGTAGGATTTGAAGATCGTTTTTCGGCAGTACTGATCTGATATTATTAACAGCGGCTCCCATATTGTTGTGCACCTAAGAAGATGCTCAAATAAAACAGTCCATAAATTGGGTGAAAAACTCCGGAATTACCCAACGATTATTCCCCCTCTACTACCTGTATCATCGTATCAGCCTCATCCAATACAAACATGCTGACGTTACGAGTGTCGATCACTCGCTTCGTGATCAGATCCAAAACCTTACCCGGGGTTCCCGACAGAATCTAAGAGAATCCATAATTTCCGTTTCAACCTAGGATCAACCTCGGATTCCATCAATCCACACTCAGCCCTTCAGACCGCGCCGACCAACAACCACTACCTGTTGAGTGACCCGACCCTCTCTAGGGTTCCTAGGCAATCCCGGGGCGTTGGGAACTACGAGTTGCGTGGAAAAGCCTGCACAGAAAAAACAACATTCCCGTTCTATCGAAAACGAAATGCAGCTCCGCGCGCACAAGAAACGATTACCGAAAGATATGCTAAGCAAACGTATCTTTTGGTAGGAAAAAAGATTCCCCTTTTTCCATCGCACTAAACACATTGCATTCACGATTATCGGCACGATGGTACCAACTTCATAGAGGCCCGCCCCATCTCAATCATCTCGCTTATCAAGAAAAGGTACCATCACGGAAATCCTACACCCATGATACGTAATATCAATCAACCAGCATCGCCTTGCAAAATTCAAATCGATCAACCGTTTCATAATATCTTTCCATTCACTACCAGTGTATTTTCCCAATGCTTCAACCACATCCAAGTTCTGTATAGCTAGCTCTCTAGTCGGGGATAGAATCAAGGCTTGGAAACACTTAGACCTAACTTAGAATGGCAGGCGAAGTCACGCGCCACGAAATTCCCCACCTGATGTCGATTCGACTGAGTATTCCCAGAGCAAAAGTAGCTGTCTTGCCACTGCCATTCTGAGCTTGGCCGATGATGTTACGACCGTCTTGAATTAAGGGAAGGACCAACTCCTGATAATAATAATGGACGCATGAGATTCAACAAGCGGCAAATGTCGAGTCGCGAAAATTTATTGTAATATCGATTACAAGAATCTGAAAATTCAAATGGTTCCCAATCTTTTCCGCGTCGTCCAACCAAGTACACGAAAAAAAACTGCAATTTTCTCAAAAAATCGAGTTTTCTTCTCTTGAATTTTACCAACCCTACCTGTATTTTGCTGGGTTTCACAAACCCCTTCTCCAAGATTCCTCTCCGGAGCTCATCGGTCATATCAAGATCTTCCCAGCGATGCGCGCTGGCCAGAGCACGAGTAGTTGCCGTTGAGCCTTGATTTCGAGGGGAGGCTTCGGGATTGCTGTACTCAGTAACGGTCACCTGGACAAAAGTGTTGAAAAAATTCCGAAAATTGAGAAATTTTTCCTGCAGATTCAAGCTTAGATGAGAAAATACCGTCTACCGAGCGAGTAATACGAAAGTAGAGAAAGAAGCGGTACCCACAAGAGAAATACGACGATCAAAAATGCAGAGAAGCTTCGTGTGTGAAACAGATTCGGGAGTGCACGCGAGATACAACGAGCGTGAGGGTCGTGGGCGACGGACGAGTTGTCCGGGACAACTAAGGGCTACTGGCATCAGCCTAGCGCGGTCAACAAATTGACGAATTGGATACTTATAATTATTGCTACTACCACTGAAAACCAGCGTCATTCGAGCGCGACTCTCGGGCTCTCAGCGATTCCCTTCCACCACTACAATGACGCACAGTAGACTTTTCTCGGCAATTTCTGAGAATATCGTTCTCGAGCTGCCCTGAATTCCTCCAACCCGAGCGTCTGCATGCTTTGCGTTACACAGTGCTGATGTGAGCTCAAAAACGACTGCAGGCGACCGAGAATACATGAAAGCGGGTTTCAGAGAATTCTACATCAGGTCTATGATAATTAATGATAAAATACGGAAAAAATCCAATACCACTCCATCGATTTTTTCCTGCTGAATTGGACCTTACCCCTCACTACCTTTGCCGTATCCTCACCCACCAGACCTGACACGGGTGGGGACCTCACCGCGTCGTTGCTCGGTCCATTCTCCGACTTCACCGTCGTCGCTTCTGAAAAGGCAAAAATAGTAATTCGAAAATCTATTATTATTACGTTTTCCGCCCGCCATGAACTTGAGAACTTCCGCGGTCAAGTCAGAATCGGAGGCGGGATCTTTCGAGCTCATCAAAGGCAATGGCTGAGATATGGAAAAGATACTACAGTTAAGCTCATCATGGGTTCATTCAAAGAGACGTTTGCTGATATTTTTGAGGCGCGCGCGGAACTTTCGACTCGGAGAGAATTAGACAAATTGTGGTAAGAGCACCTTCAAAATTTTGGTTTGTAAAGATGTCTGCTGCATTATTTTAACAAAATTACCAAGGCCTTCCTCATTTATGATTCATTTTTGCATTGTATTGCCATCACCTATTGGTGGACCTTCCTAGTGGCGTTCTAGGTACTGGTTTTGATGAGTAAAAAGCCTACAAAAACCGTGAGGCAAAGGGAACAGTAAGAACGACTCTTCCCTTCACCAATCAACTTCCGAAGTCAGGGGCCGGGGAAAGAGGAACTCCTCCGGCAACGTTATTACCACGACGGAGGGTATCTTTTACTACGTTGAACACCACCCTAAGCTTCGACAACCAAAGCGAATGCTCGCTTAGTGTAATAGTTATCAATCTGCTTTCACCAACGATCGTAATTTTTGACTCGTGTAGTTCCCAAGATCCAAGAGACACGTACAATTTCCCAGGAAACGTCTTCGGGGATATGGTTGCCCTGGGGAACAGCTCGGGTTATCGGGTAAATTGTTTTGATAAAAAAATAACGAACGGATTTTTCGCTGAGAATTGACATCCTTCCTTCAGGGGTTGTTCTTGCTGTTTTCTGTTTTACCCCCATTCAGGATGTCCGGCGCCTCGGCTGTCTTCATTCTCGATTTGAAAGGGAAAGTCATCATCTGGAGGAATTATCGAGGGGAGGTAATAAGCCATTCTACCGGAAAAACCGGAAATTTCTTCGATCGAAACTGCACGTTCGGTGAAGATCATGATTTCTACGAGAACCAGTCGGAGTTTGTGGAATCTCTCAGGGCGTTTAAGGTGCCGGAATTTTCCGCGTGCTTAATCCTGACGATGATACTCGCTTTTGATGATGCTTAGAATTGCAAGTTTTTTTCTCCGCAAATGAGTACCATCACTGCTGCTTTCCTTGGTATCTGATAGTAATTTCAGTATCGGATTCAGTAGCTTCATCCCAGCCTTGTACTCTCATGGGACAGCCCGTATCCGAGGTTGATGATGGTAGTTCGCGGAAGCCGTATGCCGACGCTTGAAGTTCACAAAGATCTTTCTGTTCTCGTTCCGACGGTTCCAACCATGTTTGCGAGGGATCATTCACCATTGTACATAGTTCTGCATGAGCTTCGCAACTGTTAGATAATTTCGTCTCGTGAGAGGAAATTATTATTTCAAACTTTACATCGGTATGGCGAAGGGTTGATATTCCCGCGGTGTTTAGCATAGTTCAAGTCGGGATTTTCAGCGTTCTTTTCTCTTCCAAAAATTGCAATTTTCGGATGGGACAAAGCTCGGAAACCGTTATTGTATTTTCGTGGGAAACTTTTTATATTTGGGAAAATTGCACTCGTTTGCAACAGCTTTATCGCATTTTTTCACAAGATAGTTTGGAAAATTCGGTAGAAAAATTAGAATTCATCAGTAGACAATTTTGGCTAGGTAGTATTTATCTTCCACGAGGGAGCCTCAAACGCCGCAGCGGAAAAAACTTTCCGATTTGACTTCTCCTTTTCGAGTTTCGGAATTTCCCGGCACAGGTACCACCAACTGTTACAGATCACTTTGTTGAGAATGTGGTGGACGCCGATGATGTGAATATTAAGGTAGAAAATAATACCTCCGCTCTGGATTGAACCTGTGTCTCTCCTCGTGGATGGTAACCTGGTAGTAGAAGTTCGAAAATTTTGCAGAAAATGTCACAAAAGAGTGAAGCAAAAGATTAGTGTATGATTCGTCACTATCAGTAGTACTACTAGTAGATCACTAGCGTTTCGATGGGGCAGGCTCCTGCTGGTTTCATGACCCAGTTTTCGCGACACTTCAGGATGCCGTTCTCGTTGTTCCGCGTACTTCCGAATTACCCGCGGTAGAAGGATCCGTTTCGGTCGTCATCTTCAATTCTCGCGCGCCATGAAATTGTTATTTCTGTTTCAGCCAGTATTCGTAGAGGATGGTATTGTGTACTGCTGGATACAGTACAATAACATATTCCTCTTGGCTGTTACACAAAGGAATGGCAACGCTATGATGATCTTATCGTATCTTTATAAGCTTGCTGATGTAATATGGGAAGGGGAGGTATCAGCGACGATTTCAAGCGTCTCACGGCGATCGGTTGGTAATTTGCGCCTTACGCGTGTCTTGTATCGCCCTGAAGTGCATGAATCAACCTATGATACTATTCGAGCTGCCAGGAGCCGAACAGTGAATAGGGTATCTCCGTATTATGCGTTGCTGGGCACCTTTTCGTCTGCCATAGCCCGGTCCAAGATTCTTTCTGCACGATCGACCCAGTCGAAAAATAGGCGGAGCGGAGCTCGCATTCTGGGTGGATTTCCATCAGGTTTTGAAGGATTACTTCAAGACGGTTGATGAGGATCATATCAAGGATAACTTCGTACTCACCTACGAGTTATTGGATGAAATGATGGACAATGGATATCCGCAGGTATCTTTACACCCGTGGGATGCACAAGTCAAGCTCCGCGACGATTCTTCATTTACACTTTTTTTCGTTATGGGTTTAGCTCTAACTCGGTCCAGTGAACAGCTTCCCATTACTTTGGATATTTTCTCGTAATCACACGAATCATGAAGATTTTCCTCGTACTCCCGGGTTTGCCTAATTCTTCCCGCTTTTCCCTTCCTCTCACCATTTTTCTTTCCAGACCACTGAAACTAAGATTCTGCGGGAATATATCAAAACGGAATATAAGAAAGTTAAAGTCGACAAGATGAAAGCTCCTCCGTCAGCAGCAACGAGCGCAGTCAGTTGGAGGCCTGAGGGAATCAAGGTTAGCGCACGCCCGAGTGATCGACTTTGACTGCCGACTTTCTCAGCATAAGAAAAATGAAATCTTCCTCGACGTCATTGAGAAACTGAATTTATTAGTAGCGGCGAATGGACAGGTTTTAAGGTAGGCCGGAAAATGGCAGAAGAATCTGGGAGTTTGTATCGCTTCGCCTGATTTTCAGGTCTGAAATTCTCGGGTCTTTGAAGATGAAGTCGTTCCTTTCGGGAATGCCCGAATGCAAGCTAGGACTAAACGATAAGTTGCTTGCGGCCGGCGGGTAGTATTTCGCGCGCCACGAAATTATCACTAGCTTGTGGTTTTTGCTTTTCAGAGCGGGAGGTTCGAGTCGAGGAGGGAAAGGTGTGGAAATGGAAGACATAAAATTTCATCAATGTGTCCGCCTTAGGTAATTTAGTAGATGGTGAATCGCTTCGCTCCGCTGAAAATTTCATTTGCCTTCTCCTCAGCCGTTTCGAGCAAGATAGGACAATATCATTCATACCGCCCGATGGCGAGTTCGAGCTCATGAGGTGCGTTTGTTGATGAAAATTATCATCGATTAATCGGGCGAGCGATTCTTAGTTATCGATTGAACACTCCCGGTGAAGCCTCTGATCACTGTCGAAGCGGTGGTGGACCCAAGTCAGTCAGGAAGGCGACTTGAAGTGATGATTAAGGCCAAGAGCCAATTCAAAAGCAGGTAGGCATCATTGCGTGCGCATGAATTTCTTTCACGCGCCTCGTAACTGGCTTCAGGTCCATTGCCAACTCTGTCGAGATCCATGTCCCTGTTCCTGGTGATGTTGACACACCACAATGCAAGGCCAGCACAGGTTGGAAGATATTTTAGCGGAGCGGAGCGATTCTTGTATCTCATTTGTGTCAGGCTCGGTGAAATACCATCCTGAGAAGGATTGTGTGATCTGGTCGATCAAGCAATTCCCTGGGCAAAAGGATTACATCATGACTTCGAATTTCGGACTGCCGAGCGTTTCGATGGAGGCAGCTAGGTGGGTGAGCGAACTCTCGACCGCTGTTATCGAAAATCAAAATTTGACCGTCAAATTATTATCGACTCCGAATGAATTCCCTTGGCATCTATCAGCTCGCCTGGGTGATAAATGTCGTAGTGTCCCCGAAAAAAAGGACATGTCACCGTACCTGGCTCCGCGAAAAAAGTGTGATGCGGCAATAAAAGTCAAAACGAAGTAGAATTATAACTGGTTTACGCCGTTCTGTCATGCCCGTGGTGGTGTACGTGACGACAGACCGTTGCAACTGGGAACTCGCCAACCAGGGTGACAAGATGTCAACGGTTGCTGCAAGAGCACGATATGTCGGCTTCAAACTTTGACTACTTGGATATCAGTCTGGCTTACCCAATTCACGGGGGACTGTCATCTGTGTGCGTGTCGGTTCTGCAAGTAGCAGCATTACCATTGGCATCCGCCTTCTAGCAGAGGAATGTCCTGCGCATTGCAGGAAAACAACATTGAACCGAGACCCAGGCCAAGAGGAAATGGTGACGGCACGGCTTCATGTCCCGAATTAAACCGAGCTTGAGTATCCGCAGTCCTGGGTGCTCCGGCTCGAGGACTTTACAGTATGGTTCCAACCGTCGTCAGATATCCCTTGGAGCTCTCCTAGGTGGGGAAGTTCCGGCGGGCAGCGGAAAATGATCTGGCAGGAGGTCTTCAATAATTGAAGTTCAATTCCCTAACAGACCCTCCGGAATCCCGTGTATTACACAGTTTCCGAATGTTGAATGTTACACATCAAACTCAATTTCATGCAAAACGTTGGCGAGAGCCTGAAAATGGAGTGAGTTCCTCTTCTATTCAGAGAATCTCTTTCAGACGAGTTTTTTGATATTTCCACCGCGCAAAAGACGACGATAACATTAGCAGATCGAAATCCTCACTACTGTCTCGTGCTTGTGCTTTGGATATTCTCTTGTCTGCCTTGTTGCAGGGATCTCTATGCTAAGAAGCCGATCTCGGTGAAGTTCGAGATACCGTATTTCACGGTCAGTGGCCTTACAGTGAGATATCTGAAAATTGTGGAGAAGTCGGGGTAAGCTGATGGGGATCACCTGAATGCCATCGTATAGAAGTTTGTAGTGTCTCGAACTGAGAATGAGTACCGTCTACTGTCCCTCTGTTGTTTCAACTCACATCTGTGTTGCCGTATGCAGAGAGAACAGATGATCATCCGGATCGTCAGAAGTAGTCATCGTTGTCAAACTTCGACAGTCGAAGTCCCCTGCCATCTTACATAGCTGCTAGTTTTAGTTGAACTCGGCCAGAATCCTGTTGGCGTCTCCTCTATTTTCCTATTGGCCCTCGTCGTGAGCTCTTTCTCTTCTAGGTATCAAGCGCTGCCGTGGGTGCGGTATATAACACAGAGTGGCGACTATCAGCTCAGGATGACCTAATCGAGGATGATGGTGATGGTGGTGTAATTTTGTTACATTCGCGGTAGTGTGTTTTCATTCAATAGCCTTTTGAGTTTGCCAGTATAAGTCATTCCGAAACGTGAGAAGAATTACTTTGGGCCGACAGCTGTCAGCAGGGCCTGCTGAGCAGGCTCGCATCACCTTGGTATCACCGGCGTCAAAGTGTCGATTGAGTTGGAAGCGGACTCCTATTTACAACCCAGATCGATGAACGCGTAATCGAACTACTACTTTTCTCAGTGGTCATGTCACAGACCAGTACCGTGAGGACAAGATAGACTTTCCAAATGAGGAGTTCTTCCCTTGTCGTTGAACTCTGGAGGTCGGGAGGAGCTTCCACCACATCATTCGGTCTCACTGCACAACAGCGAGTAGCTTATCACCCAGGGCTCTCGCTGTCCTGTCTGCTATCGATAGTTGTCTTGCCTCATGAGCGCACTGTTCCTAAGTGCAACACTACTCCTGTACAGTCACGTAGTGGTAGGGCAGACCAACACTACCAGCAATGTTGATGTCTATTATGATGCTAACGGTGCGATGACTAGGCTCCCTCCCCTGCTCACTCTCGATGGCTCAGGGCATCTCGTTGATGACAACGGTTTTTACAAGGCAGTGCCCCTCACTGACTACATACCAGTCGAACGCTCGATCGACGCTGAGTTCCCTCTGTGTGACCTCCCTGTCGGGTCTGGGATGTGGGTGGTCATTCAAATCGAGAATATCATTATTTTCTTCGCCTTCGAGGTTCACCGGAGTCTGCGTACCACCGTCGTATTACAAGCATCGGATATCCTTTTGCACGGACTACGTCTACTATCAAGCCTGCATACCTCCTCAACAGGTGGGGCACTTCTGAAGATCTTCTGGGCAAGTCCACGCATGAAATGCAGTCCGGTGAAAGCTGTCCAGAGCTGATCTGTATCATTCAAAGTATGAATATCGGAGCGAGATCGGACAGTCCGACTCGGGCTCGCTAGACCAGAGATTGCAGAGGTTTCGAATGATGTATGTTTGGCAGAACAGCTCTTACTGAATGTGGGAAGCTCGTCTGTTTGAATGTACCCTGAGGAAAGCTTCTCGGCGCGCCGTCTCATTTAACTGCATATCAACGCTACAGAGGGTCCCCGACTGAGCACATCGGCAAAAACTCTAACCAAGCCGGAACCGCAAGCGTTGGACTATAGACTATCACAGACAGTTCTGACTTCTCATCGATGTATTCAAATTAGATGCAACATTGATAGTTCTTTCTGATGTTGTCCCTCAGCCCCTCTGGCCAAAGTGGGACGTCACCGCTAAGGACGCAGCCCTCCGCTCAGCCTTTAAAAGAGAGAGATCGATGAGAGAGTCGCACGGGAGATATCAGGATCTGGCGATGATCTCGTTGAAGTGATGCATCAGCTGGAGCCCATCCACCGATCACCCATTCAGGACAGGTCCGCTTCAGCCAGAACATAAGGTGTGTCGAGGCTTTTCGGGCGGCGGTGTGTCGACTCAACTTCCCCAAGTAAGAAGTCCGAGCCCGCTATGAAATGGCGTGACTTGGATATTTATTTATTATATTCATTAAGGGACATAAATATAGTAATATAAGATTCTTCATCAGTAAACCGAATAGATGTTATATACATAAAATATAATAATAATATGTATACATTAATAATAATAAAGAGATGAAAATACCTAATATTGATATATGCTATATTGTGAGCTGCTCGGATGAATCTTATGAGCTCTTGGAGCTGCCTTCCCCGAGCCACCTGATGGGTCTGCGGTAAATCGATCTTGATGATCATCAGTCTACGCGTGTGAAGGTGCAATGCTTCTGCATCGGCAGTGAAGGAGGAATCTTACGCTCTTTGCACGACCGACTGCCTGGAGTACTTCAAGGCTTGCAGGTTTGATGCTGAAACCGCAAAAGAATTGTGCTCTACGGGATGGCCACTACAAGTGAGGTCTGCCGTTATCGCTTTACAGTTCCTCAACTCCCGCTGAGCATTCTCTGCACTGACATTTTACTCCGAGTGTTCGCCGTGAAAATATAGTTACTCTTCCGTGCCAGCTCGATCTCAGATCGCTTGATAGCGATTAGACAGGAACTCTTTCTCGCTCGAACCTGGTTGACCATGGGTTCGTGGGTTGGTAAAGGTGTGTGGGGGTGTTGCTTTATCCTCTCGTTACCACTTCAGAGCGGACCACCGCCCGAGACTAGGTGCACAGGAGTGGCTAGCTCTCAGCAAAGCATCAAGATGATACTGTTCATTTTCCTGGGCTCGTTGCATGTATGATGGTGATGCTCGATATCAGTTGTGTTTTGCAGGTCGGCGAGTCATGGGAAGACAAATGGAACGGGCTCTTCTGGGAAGAGTCAATTTGTCTTCCCTATCTTTATAGGGTCTCTAAGTGTATCTTTATAGGGAAGGGTCTTACCTATGAAGATATACTCGTGACAACCAAACCCTAGCACCTCCGAGATGCGAGGTGCTACCTCGTATCACCAACGAGCTGCTGCCAGGTTTAAATCCCAGCACACGAAGGATCGCTCGAATGGTGTGACGGCCACCGTCACCGCACAACATGTCAATTTGGCACTTCCTAGCGTTCTTTGGGACTGTTGAGTCTATCAGCAATGGAACTCTGAAGCTTCCGTTCATGATCAATCCCACTGTGGTATTCCCACTGGTAGTCTCAATTGTCATATTTTGACCAAGTTGGGGGATCTTGGCGAAATTTGGTAGCCAGTCCCATGATTATGGTATCATGGACACTTTGGCCGAGTGGTTAAGGCGGCGGCCTGCTAAGCCGTTGGGCTCTGCCCGCGAGGGTTCGAATCCCTCAGGTGTCGTTGCTTGTTTGTATTCCTGAACCTCGTTCTTGTTGCTGATCTGAAATATCCACCGATGAGAAACGTGCCTGGATCCCTCATCTGACTGAGGACATCCGTCCTCAGGGTTTCGCTTTGCCAGCTTATATATCATTCGGAATGATTCATTCCTCATCAGTATCAATAATTCTGCAGATGGGGTGGGTACAGTCTTCTGCGTAGGTTGGTATGAAGTTCCCGTCGAATGTGTTGCCGAATTAAGCCAGAGGCTCTATTAGGAGGCCCGTACAAACATCGGGTTTCTACTCCCCACGCACCGTGGCTCCATCAAGAGATCTCGCTAGACGCGGAGCCACTCCCCTTTAGGATGGCATGGTATAACGATAGACATGTATATACCCGATGCAGGATTCGAACCTACGACCATCTGCTCCGTAGGCAGACATTCTATCCAGCTGAACTAATCGGGCAGCTGGTAGCTTTTCGATGCCCTTCTCTAGGGCCGGTGGGCCCTTCTCGAGCACTTGACACCAAAATGGAATCATCCGTAGTTGGGACTACGATGTTGAGATCCTCACGAAAATCGTATCGGATAATCCTGGCGTATGAGAGTCGAGTAGACTGCCCGAGAATACCTCGATGAACATGCGGGGTATTCCAATCAGGGACCCGCTCCTAACTCAGAACATCCTTCATAGTGGACACGAGTGAGACTCCATTATTGAGCAAACGTCGCGAATTAGGCTCCCTGCCGTAAACAGCAACGGCGATTCTAGCTGCAAATCAGATCCGTCGGACTCTGAAGCTTCCGTTCATGATCAATCCCACAGTGGTATTCCCACTGGTAGTTTCAATTGTCAGATTTTGACCAAGTTGGGGGATCTTGGCGAAATTTGGTAGCCAGTCCCATGATTATGGTATCATGGACACTTTGGCCGAGTGGTTAAGGCGGCGGCCTGCTAAGCCGTTGGGCTCTGCCCGCGAGGGTTCGAATCCCTCAGGTGTCGTTGCTTGTTTGTATTCCTGAACCTCGTTCTTGTTGCTGATCTGAAATATCCACCGATGAGAAACGTGCCTGGATCCCTCACCTGACTGAGGACATCCGTCCTCAGGGTTTCGCTTTGCCAGCTTATATATCATTCGGAATGATTCATTCCTCATCAGTATCAATAATTCTGCAGATGGGGTGGGTACAGTCTTCTGCGTAGGTTGGTATGAAGTTCCCGTCGAATGTGTTGCCGACTTAAGCCAGAGGCTCTATTAGGAGGCCCGTACAAACATCGGGCTTCTACTCCCCACGCACCGTGGCTCCATCAAGAGATCTCGCTAGACGCGGAGCCACTCCCCTTTAGGATGGCATGGTATAACGATAGACATGTATATACCCGATGCAGGATTCGAACCTACGACCATCTGCTCCGTAGGCAGACATTCTATCCAGCTGAACTAATCGGGCAGCTGGTAGCTTTTCAATGCCCTTCTCTACGGCCAGTGGGCCCTTCTCGAGCACTTGACACCAAAATGGAATCATCCGTAGTTGGGACTACGATGTTGAGATTTTCACGAAAATCGTATCGGATAATCCTGGCGTATGAGAGTCAAGTAGACTGCCCGAGAATACCTCGATGAACATGCGGGGTATTCCAATCAGGGACCCGCTCCTAACTCAGAACATCCTTCATAGTGGACACGAGTGAGACTCCATTATTGAGCAAACGTCGCGAATTAGGCTCCCTGCCGTGAAACAGCAACGGCGATTCTAGCTGCAAATCGGGTCCGTCGCCAGGTGTGGTTACGCGGCCGTCAACTTGTAGGGGGACTCGTCCAATCATCCAGGCGCTCAGCGATGGGCTTGGGCAAAGAGTTGACTTCCGGGCTCTCGAGCTTCTTCAGTTTGTCGCCATTCCCGAGAATATTATCGCAACTCTGAATTCTTCTCGTCAGATCCTCATCGGAGAGCCCACTAGCTGCAGTGGAATATTCTGCATGGGAGAAAGAAGCGAGTTTACGACGAATATCAGCGACGCTCATAAAGTAGCTAAAGTGCCAACCACCGCGCAGAACCGACTGAATCTTGAAACACTCGCAGGGTCGTAGGAGCACACTGGACTGCTCCCCTGATGCGTTCTGGTTCTCAAATACGCCGTCAAGTCGGATTCCGTCAGGACTCACCCTCCTTACCGTTTCGAGAGAGGCCAGCCGAGGTCCGAGCATCCAGGGGGAGTTCTCGTGTTTGCACAGAACCGTGTAGTAGTAAAAGTCAGCTTCAAAGGCGAACACTTCCCCGCGTCTCAGCCTCTTCTGCTCGAGTCGAAGGACGTTCGTCAGCTTTACGGGATCGGGCACCTCATCCACGTCACTTAATATGACCGCTATTAAATCCTCTTCTCCCCGAGTGTCATATTGTTCACGACCGAGTCGATCGCCAGCAGCGCCGCGTTTCGTACGACCGCTTCGTTCCGCCAAGCCTCGCCCATCTCCAGGCGGTTGACTTCGTGTGGATGCGGCCGACTCGCTTCCTCGCAAGACACCGTATGACGAGTAAGCTTATCATCATGCGGAAGTTTCTCCGAGTACAGCTGCTTTTTCCGCGCGCCTTGGAATGTACACTCTCCCTCGACCAGTATAAAGTGGTCCACCAAGTGGCCGAGTAGCTGCCGACGAAGCTGCCACATGCGTTGCTCTCCATTGTAAAGGAAGGCATCGATGACCCGCGTGTGGTGACGGAACATGATCTCTGAGCATTTGAACTCATGGAGATTCCTCGCCATCTTTCAACTCACCTTCATCTCCTGCTGAGCGAATCTTCTCTACAGCCGTCTTGATCACTTTATCGGTCATTTCCTCGATACTTCTTTTCACAACCGCTTGGATCTCGGGCCGTTTTCTCACCCAGAAGTTACCCAGCCTCTCCTCGACGAAAGTTCTGACCCAGGTAGCGTTGGCCGAATCATAGGTCGAAGCTTGTGAGTGACGGCGGAAGGTCGAGTCAGCTTGCCGTTCTACGGCTAGTGCGGTTGAATTGCTTTCAAGAGCATCTAGCCTAGACGACAGTTCTATCACAGTTTCCTTCAGAAGGAGGAGATCGGCGGTTCGATAGTCGATCACTTGATGATAGAACCAGAAGTACATCAGAGCAGAGAGAGTGGCGATGAGCAGAATGTTGAGAAGATACTTCGCATTGGGCATTCGATGAGGTAACTGAGGTTCTCCCACGGCTGAGTCGCGAGGACTGCCCCTTTGGACCCAGCATCCCTAGTCCGCGCAAGAGTTTGCTAGCAGCAGTGTTTCCTTCCGCTACATAAGCAGCTGAGACACTCGATAAAGCTGAGTCTTGTGCACATTTTGAAGGAGACATCTTGTGACGGTTCTCAAGCGAATCGATGGACAGTATCCGTCGGATGGGATACTATCTCGATTCTCAAGACAACCCCCAGGCAGTCGTACTACACTCAACGACCTGTCGGTGCTCAACACGTCATTCAACAACACACAATGCGACCTTTACGACGAAGCTCATCCACAAGGAGCTGTCCGTCTTTAGAAGCCGTCAAAAAGTCTAATAAATTGCCAATGACTCTCTCGTCTTGCTCTTTCTTCAACCTCAACATAGCCAGTCTGTACCGCAACGAAGTAGCTTTTTTGCGGAGCTCGTGGACGTCCTCCTCGGTATCAAGATTTGTCTGGCTGTTGCTGGATCTTCTTCTGTACTTGAAGAAGTGGTCATGACCTAGGAAGCTCCTGCGCGGTACATCTGTCAGCTTCGCCTTCTCCATGCTGCTTATGATCGCCCTTTCTCTCTTCTCAGCTGCATCATCATCATTCTGCTTGGCGACCGTCCTCTCTGATTTGGTCTCAAGACCATCGGCCGGTGGAGCTTGTTTGACGGTGGCTGCCTCAATCTGAGCCTGCTGCAGGGGTTGCAAGGGAGGAGCCCCAAGCAAGGAGGGCCGCTTAGTGACGACAGGCTTCCAAGTGTTGAAGAGAGGCTGGCCAGGCCCCTGGAAGAGGGCGGGCACTTGAGGAGAGAACATAATATCAACTTAACCGATGCTTGCATGAAATCAGCCGAAACCGAGCCAACCTCCTCCAACAGAACAGGCGAGTTGAGGTTGAGAAACACTTGGGCGGTGCTACCGCGGTAACACGATTATTCAACATCAAGACCAAGTTCATTGAAGACGTCTTCTTTCGACAGACTCATCAGCTCTCCAACCCTTGACACAATCGACATGCACTGAGATGAGCAACGGTAGCGTCATAAACAACCAGTAGCTGGGCCGCATCCAGTACCAGCCTTCTGCGCTTCGCCAGGGTGTTGTGCAAATCGCCGTATCTAAAAAAGCGACCAGGAGCTGTCCTCCCATAGAAAGGGCATGGATCGCCTCCAAAAGCCAAGATACTATCAAGGATGACTTCGTCTGTGCTTCGGCGAGTTTTTGCCCGAGGTCCGACACTCCAGCCTTCTCTCGTTCTTTCCTGATGCCGTGCACTCTCTCCTCCAGCTCCCGTACCTACTCCAACGCCACTTTTCATAGTTATTTCTCAAGTATCTTACACGCTTCCTGCTGCTCACTACTCTCCCTTCCAGCTCGCCCTGACTACGAAGTTGACTGATCTCCGCGGTGACTAAGCAGTGTCCCGTCATGGAGGCCGCCCGACAGGCCTCACCCTTGCCGAGGGCTGCCCGTACAGAGGGCAGCTTCTTTTCAACCTCCGCGACGTCGGCGTTCAACTGCAAAACACTTTCGGGCGAACAATCACCAAAGAGGCTCTGGTTGCACAGGAACACCTTCTGAGCACCGTATCTGTGATCCAGTAAGAACGAATGAATAGAGATATGCAAAGACGAGGCCACTATGCCACGTGTAAAAAGTAAGACCACTACAGCCTGTTGCTATCATTTTCTGCGCGACGGACTGCGACCGACTTCGTGGCGCAGTGGCACTTCCTTCCTACTCTTTCATGACGAGCGGTGGCTCTCCCTCCGAGCCTGGCTCTTTTGACAGTTTTTCCATCAGATTCTGGACCTGAGCCTTCGGCACAACACCATGGAGGTTGTCGAAGACGTTCTGGGCGCTGTATGGTCGATTCTGTTCCTTCATGTATCTAACCTCGAGAGATCACTTCCTCACACCAGGACGCACCTCACGTCGCGATCTTCGTCTCAGCTTCTCGCCCTTGAGCTTTCGAACCCTCAGTGGAGCCCTTAGACTTCGGAGCAGCCTTCCTGAACCGACCGCAGGCGTCATTGTGAGAACGCCACCCTACTTTTTCGGCTTTCCTTTGGCCTTGACAGTTTTCTTAGTCGATGTCGGCACTACGCACATCGCTGTCAACTAACGTCGTGCACCGGAGCTGTGACGAACGCAACATCCTCGGGAGATGAGAAAAAGCAATTTACATCGATATGAAGCCCGACCGACCGCTTTGCACGGAAGCGATCCGCGCGCTGAACAAACCATGATAAGCTGCCAATGACACACTGATCGAGTTCACTCGGCAGCGCCTTCCCCCAACTCGAGTGCTTCAGGCGTTGTCGGCTCCGAGTCGATGACTTTGTGGGGCGGCTTCGACTGTAGGTAGGTGTAGGTGAGAAAACCGAGGACGCTGATACTGTAACCGATGAATTGTAGAGTGGATACTTTCTCTTGAAGCAATAGGACGGATACCACTACGGGGAGGTTATTGCGGAAGATTCCGAGGAGCTTCATTGCTAGACCAGATGTGCAGTTGATGACGGCAAGAGTGAGGAGATTGACGGCCACGCCGAGAAGGCATGATACTGAAAAGGACAGAAATTGGAGTCTTCGACTGACTGCCGCTCCGGATTTTCAAGGATCGTCTTTAAGACGCTAAGTTCAATCTTGGGAGCGCTCTTGCAATTCCGATCCGAATTTAACAGCGGAGCGAAGCCAAAGAGAACTCACGTGAAAGAAGCGCTATAGTGAATGGTGATTGATATGGTACTGAGGGTAATGCTGCTGGTTCGAGGAGGAGACCAAGACAGGCCTGGCAGAAGGCTGTGGCCATGGACATGTGGAGAAGGGAGTCGAAGGGGAGAGAGTTTGTCGTCTGAGGGGACGGATCAGTCAAAATACAACAACACGTCCGAGCTGATGGTAACACCCAATGCCGATAAGGTTCTCAGTATACCGAGAATTTCAAATACTCGGAGCGAATTCCATTTCCACTCATTCTCTTTTCTACGAGTGGAGTCGAAGTGTCTCGTTTTATGAATGGAATGAAGGCTCTGAGTGCGTTGCCAGTTCACTTCCGTCTGCACGTCTTTCCCGAGGTGCTGAAGCCCTGCTGCGCCGTGAAATTGAGGCCTTGACTTACCAGCCATTGAAGTCTGCAGGAGCACTAGCTTAGTCGCCTCTGAGATGTCAGCTGCGGTTTGCAAGGCGAAGCCCGTCCAGGAGAACTTGAGTTCGCCTACGGACGCAACACACGTCCCGATGCAGATGAGTATAACGGCGATAACTGAGCCACAAGAAGGTATCTGAGCATTGGACAAGATACGATTCGACCTCTTTCCAGATAAGTATCTTACACGCACTCGGAAGATTAGCATAACGATGAGGATATAAACGGGAGTCTCTGCTTTGAGCATTTGAGTGAATGACACCGATAAATAGCGATAGACGTTGTTGCCTGCTCCACTGGCGATTGCAGTAAGAACACCGAGAGGGACGATACGCCGTAGCCAGTACTTATTCGTAACGCTCGTTGGAGTTGCGCAAAGACCTGAGCGGGGGATCTATCACCGGTTGATGTTTTGGAGACGTCGCACCTGTCTTGACGGCCATCCTGGTGACAAGAGCGCACACCCACGTCCCGAGGCTGGACACTGTGATGGGGTAGGGGAAGCCCGTCTTGTTGTAGATGTGCGCGTTAAGCAGTATGAGGGCTGGCCCAGCCAGACAGTATAGTGAACAATAGGCGATACAGCGCAGATTGACTGCTACTAGCGATCGCAGGCGGGACCATGCCCTCCGGCGACGGGCATTCAGTGCAGCTAAATTCATCTGATGAAATCAAGGAGCCCCACCATAGCCTACCGACGGGCTATTGACGACGGTATGCTGATCAACTCAACTATCTTGCCAGAGTGCTTAATAGAAAGACGTAGATGCCGCAAGAACCGCCTCCGTAGCATCAGTGACTAAGTTTGCCATTGGGAAACAGGACTAGCGTCGCTGGGATTCAGATCATGAGTCGCGCTGATTTTAACCCGACGAGTCCTTGCACTCCACCATCATTCATAAAGGCCCGCCGCGACATGTCGAGAACATGGCGGGGACTTGGAGTGTGACACAGTTGCCTCTGCAAGAATCAGCCTTCCGAGGGCTCTCGAGAAAATTGACGAACGGCTCCTCGCGGATTTGGCATGCAACGGGGTAGCGGAGGGGTCGCGACGCGAAGGTTGCCATATCTTGCGCTCTTGCAAATCCCTCAACCGATAGAGCATGATTCCAAATGGTCAGCGGCCCCCTGCCTTGCACACACTACACTGTTCGAGCCTATGCATAGCCTCATGTACGGGAAGTAGTGGCCTTGAGAGGGCACAAGCCGCCAAATTCGGTCTGGTGTCTCGAACAAAACGATCCTCATGGCGCGCGCCACTTTTCGAGGCGCGTGAGCCTCATCGCTCAACGCAACTTGTCTCATCGCCTTATCGGTAACTCTCCCGTGAAAGGCATCCCACATGTTCACACAAAGCACCGTACGTGTTGATTATGCCTAGTACAAGCCGTCGCAGGACTGACAGGAGTTGTCGGCAACTGCAACTAAACGCCGCTTTTCCCCTTCCCACCTCCCTGCTCGTCCTCGCAGTCTGAGGCTGTTCATCTTTCTAATATCATCATGGTCGTGGCTACCGATCTACAGGCCAAATTGTTCTTCGGAATGCGGTGTTTCTACCGGACCCAGAAGTGGTAGGGAATCGGTCTTCCTCCCCAGCCGCCATCACCCTCATCTTGCATCAGGTCTGCGGGAACAACGGCCATTGTGTCGGCAGAGGCTGCGTTTGCGACTTCTGGACGGAAGGGCAACGATGCGAACATTACTCTTGGTGGGTTGTCAACTGTGAAGCGGCTTCACCGTTCCTGTCAGGCCTGTATGGCTTTTCATATCCCTCGCCATCTTGCTCACGGTAATCGTTCTGGTCTGGGCAGCTATGTACGGCGTTCGCTCATATAAGAGCCATCGACAAGTACGGGTGAAGTCAGAAAGCGCCACTAGAGGCTCTTATGACAGCAACGGCGGTCTTGGGCCCGTGCCGCTCCCGCAGCACGCAGAAGAATCGTAAGTCTCTCCTCCCCTGTTTTAAGCCATGCTTCCACGTTTCTACTATGCAGTTGACGTTTTTATCATTTCTCTTTCAGGATCCATCCCTTTGCTTAATCAAGCTTCTCGCCAACATGGGTGTCAGTTAATCTGTCATCATCACGGTCGATCATAAATTCGGGATTATTATTATTATTTTTAGTCGGCATGCATGCCCGTCGTCGAGCGTGGAGCACCCTAGGGCCACCCGTTTATTGGTTAGTTAAACTTCTTGCCGCAAGTAAGTTTGTAAGTAATTCTGACCGTCATATCGTGTTTTCTTACCGATGGCCATAATCGAGCATAAGTTGAGCGGAAGCAGCAGCCTTTGACCTTGTGCACTCCCTGAGGGATTCCTTACCTCTACCTTATTCGGAATTTTTTTATTTCATCGACCTGTGCCGTGTTTAGTCGTCTACAAACATTTCTGGCACATTGACACATTAACATTTCAACATTGTTAGCCTTATTCGGTGACGAGTCTTGCGTAAGGAGTAGCCGACATTGAGGATCTTCTGTGCAGACCGATGCGAGTCTGTCCGACCGTTCAGCACATGATTGTGCGCGCGTGCATTTGTAAGCATGCTCCGGGCCGAGCTATGGCCGTTCTCAATTATTTTCTCTTTCTACGAGTCTCTTTCTGCACGTTTCTGTGCACGCGTGCGCTAATGAGCATGCTGCCTTTACTCTGGCCGAGCTATGGCCTGAATCCGTTATTTTCTCTCCGTACGGGTCTCTTTCAGCACGTTGTTGTGCGCGTTCTTTTGTAAGCATGCTTGTTTTGCTCGGGCCGAGCTATGGCCGGCTTTCGTGATGTGCTCGGTACACGAGTCGTATGTGATATTTGATACGAGTGGTTTTCACTCCTCCCACTCCTCAAGTTAGCCCCATCTTGAGCCTTCACGGGCCCTGCGTTTAATCATCGGTGAGTACTGTAGGGTAGCACTACAGCCAAGTGCCTAGAAGAGAAACCAATTTACTATCAATAATGCTTTATGACTATTGAAGTATGGCTAGAGGACACTCACGTTAAATGGACAGTGCTAGTACACTACTGTTTAGCACATACTCTACAGTACATTAACCCAACAATAGCAGCATGCCGGATCACTCGAGCCGATGGAGGATTTGACGGGATTGGACCTGTTCAAGAAGTTTTGAAACACTCTTCGCGCGGTGTCGTTGATGGGAGCCTGTATCTTGGTTAGCATGCGTGACTGTAAGTTGATGATAGGCTTATACTGCTTGCTTGGTGCCATTCGGAGCCTCGAGGCTGCTCCCACCTACTACTGGACTATGTAGTTACCGTACTGAGATACCGCTGAAATTACTCGCTAACCTCATGCAACAACCCTTCTACACATTCCCATCACTAGCTCAAACCCAGTACGTACCTATTACTATATCAGCCGAAAGCTGCGCTGATTCCTTGGTCAAACCCAATACGTACCGCCGGCGCGTAGTACTAGATAAGTCCCCTAGAACTATTCCTCTTGGGTCAACCCCTGTGGCACCATGGGACAATACAGTGTTAACTCCCACTAGCTGTATTGCCTTTACACAATCTGCCGAAGTAACTATACAACACTGACGCCACGGCCATCTTGGGTCTATCATGCCTGACCAAGTCTCTGGCGTCGACATCAAAACCACACACAGATGAGTCGCAAATACGTTCCGATCACTACACAAGTCTGAGCGTGTATCGGGCTATTGATTGCGATAGAGGTAGGGTGAGCGAGAGTGTCTACCTAGTCTAGAAGAGCTACAGAGGGCTCCAATTTGTCCACGGTGAGGCGCGCTTCATATGATTACGGTCGTGTCTGAGCACGTGCTGAAGGGACAGGATTGCGTCCTGTTGGGAGCGCCTTGACCTGGTCACTCTTCGGCACACCTCACGGAAGATCGTTGGTGAAGTACGAGGAGCATATCGAGGAGTTAAGCCCCAATATACTTCAACACGGAGCCATTCTTTCCTCCAAGCCTACTTGTGTTGATGCTGAAGGAGGTTCTCCCGATCCTCATCTGATGGAAACGAGTAAAGGAAAAGCTTGTCCTCGGAAGTGCGAGGGTTATGGCGAGGCTCCTGTTATGCCGTTCATAAATAAGGAACGCCCTGGATAGTTGTGAATGCAGTTATGTCGTTTCCATGTACAAACCGCTTACAGTCTGTAAGAAAGAAAATGCAACATGCAAAATGGAGCCACTGAGCCACAGGGCAAAGCAGCAGCATCAGGCGACGATCGAAGCAACACTCAGATAGTCGCGCAGTGCTTCAGTTATTCGACCACCGTCCTGTCACGTGGCATAGCGGCCTCATTCTTGCATGTTGCATAGTGGCCTCATCTTTGCATGCAGATACTTCAGCGTTTGTGTCGCGACTTTCGGCCAACCTCGAAGGCACCGATGTATCGAACATCTGCTGACTGCCCAACACAACAAGTGCTGTCAAAACCTCATCCTCGTCACTTTCTTCTCACAAATAGGGTACTTGAAAATGCAGTTAGTCTATCAGAACAGTGTCACTTGACATGAACAAAATCGTCAGCATCTTTAGCGTCGGCGGAGCGATGTCGTGTGGCGATATCTTTGTACGACGGACCATCACCGCTTGAGGCTGACACTGGGGACGCGGCTTCTCTTGGGACAAACTAAAGAGAACTTACATACACAATCGTCTCAGTAGGCATTCTTGAGACCATATATAGAGCAATAAATCCTCGGCGTCATTTCCAACACTCTTGAAACTTTCCATGGAGACTTCTCCAGAACGATATACCATTTTTTTCATAAAACCTAGATGCTCTAAAGTATATAACACTTAAAATTTATTGATATAGAAAAAATTGATAATACTGGAAAATGATATTTTATTGACAATATTTACCGGTGGACTTTTCTATCCCGTGCAAAAGAACATCGAAGCAGGAATCTTAGACTCACCTCCCAATCGTCTTCATTCCTCCTAAGAGCTGGGAATTTCTTCTGATACTCCTGCGCGGACATGGTAGGTCCGGAGTCCTCAGTGGTTGAATCCTTATCAGATCCTCCTCCCTCGCGACTCAGTTTCTGAATGACAATCTAGCATGAAGCCAGTGGACGGCCAGAGGCAGCCAGCATCGTGCATCTTGCTCCGGAGTGATTCATGAACGTGAAGCTTACCAAAAGCGCCTCGGCTGTGGCCTGCTTATCAAGGTTCGAACCGAGATACAAATCTTGTACTAACTCGGGGTCGAAATTGGAGAACATATCTTTCAACTCGGCGAGATCCAACTCCAACCTGCTGCAACAGATACGAAAAATGGTCTACATTGACCCTGCGGACTGACTTTGTCGCTGCTTTCTCCTGGTCCCGTTGGTCGCCCTCTTGTTGCGCTACTTCAATCTCGGCATCTTCATTTTGAAGGCCTTCGTACATCTTCTGCGACTCGGCAGCCAGGCGTCTGAATGCAAAAGAGGTTGTGATATTTTGTATCTTGCAAGGCTGAACTTAGATACTCTCACCCATCGTTAGGACGATAATCTTCAACAACGTCAGTGTAGTTCAGGCGAGGTCTCGCCGATTCCTTGCCTCGGCCCCTTCGCTTGTTACCTAGCAAAATGACGAGCAATACGATGCCATTAGGGGTAGGTGAATCGTCAACGAATAGCGTGTATTCCTATCAATGTCGATTTGACAGATCCTGAGATCACCGAGTACGAGGCTGATCCGGATGACGTAGATACGCTAGTCTGGTCGGAGCTAGTATTCCTGCATCTCGAAGTGATTTTCCCAGCGCGATGGTGCATCGACAAGGAGAAAATAACTCACCATCATTACTAGCACTACATACTAGTCTTCACTCAGTTAGTCAGTAAACGCTTATGTCCATCTAGCAACTACTTCATTGCTGCTGATAGAACATCACAAATGCCTCTGCCCGCTGGACCCATTACGAGTCCAAGCGTCGTCTTACTTTTCACTGGGCTTGAATCGACCTCCTTAGTATCTTCAACCTCCTTAGAAGGAACCTCCTCAAAGTCTGAATTCATGTTTTGAATTAAATAACGCTTGTAATACTGTTAAAGTGAAGCTAGACGCGGCAAGCCACTGTATCGTCACTAGCGTCTCTAGTCTCTAGGGAAAGGTCCTAGGTTCTACCCTAGCACCTGGCATTTCTACTGCAATTATTTTTTGAATCGTTCTCGAAGTGCCACCATCACGACTATGTCCGGCATTCACGAAGCAGCGGCTGCTGGAGACCACCGTCGTATCATGAGGATGGTCTACTCGGGTGAGGAGCGATCTTTTCATCTCTTATCACAGAAAGTATATTTTTTTCATCTGGCGCCAACTGCATCCGAATTTTCAAGGAAGCCATCCGATAGTAGCGACATGGCGGGCGTTAGAGCATAGGCCTGATTAGCTGGCGAATCATGCGATTGAATCCTGGTTCGGAGATGCGGGATTGAAGGTCGAAATGCGACACTTTCTTCTACCTGGCAGGGGCGTTTAGAAACTGACTGCAATTTGCGGCAAAATGTATACATCTTGATGAATCACGCAATCTTACTAAGTGTGATTGAATTTTTACTCATGAAAACAAACCTTTGAAATTGACAGTAGGTGAGGGATCTCCGGATCGACTCACGGTCACTTGCTCGCCTTGAGTCGGATAACTGTGCGTCCTTCTGTGGAGGCTCTTGCTGATTTGACCGAAGGAATCTTTCCTTGATCTCGACCTGACCGACATTCAATCACCCCTCGATCAGGTGTCGATGTCAACTCCGTTGACGAGTATGGACGGACGCCTCTGCACCTGGCTGTACAGGAAATGCAATTGGACGCGGTAGTGCCGAGGCGGTTCGTCTTCCCAGGTATCTCTTGCGGTTTTCCTTCGATGTGTTACTGAATTTTCGGGAGATTTATGGTATTACAATGTAAGCTCTCCCGTTTTCCTATCAGGTGAAAGCTCTAGTGATGTGTCGAGCTCGTGCAGATATGAAAGATTCTCTCGGGAAATCTTGTGCCCGATTGGCGGAAGAAGTTTGGTTCGAATTGAGTTCCCAGGGTGAGTCTTGGTCCGTCACGGACTTTCGTTAATAGTCCTTTGCTGAGCTTTCTGCTACGCAGTTCCTCGAAAATCGGTGGGTCGTTTTGACTGAGTATCTTGTCATCTTCGCTCGGCTCGCGACAACTTCCGCTACAGAGCTTTCGACTGCTCACTGCTATTTCGTCGGATA
Organism: Perkinsus olseni; assembly: GCA_013115135.1. Classification (NCBI taxonomy): domain Eukaryota; phylum Perkinsozoa; order Perkinsida; family Perkinsidae; genus Perkinsus; species Perkinsus olseni. The sequence continues at coordinate 27,498 of JABANP010000326.1, read as the reverse complement.
ATCTTCTCATGAGTTTTTATTGTTTCTATTTACGAATTGCAGTGATTGCTGAACTCTAATCTCACGGTAGGAGTTCTGTTCGGTGGCGCTACTGGAGGCATTTTGGGTCTGATGGAGCTTCGTTTCTGCGGGGATTTGTCGCTCTCAGGTTGCCCTGAGAAAAGCAAGCTCGGTGAAAAGATACGCTATTTTGTAGCGCTTTATCCTGGGGGAAAGAGAGTTGCAGACGCGAGGAAGATCATGATTCAAAATCAACATCTACCACGATTTCCTCCAGTGCTTCGTGCTTGTGGCCCGGAGGGTGAGAATCTTGCGGCTGCGCGAAAGCGATGGAGAGAAAAAAATACTCGATACGAGGTTCGAGCCATGGGCCTTTTGGTTGCAGGTCAGCCGCTCAGCCGGAAGGCCATAATTGTCGGGCAAGCGCACTATGAAGCGAACGGGCAGAGCATCCATCACGCCTTGGCCGATTCCCAAATAGTTGCACATCGTCTGAGTCGTATAGGGTATGATGTCACTGTAGGTATCAATTTGGAGACAGAGGAACTGCGGAGGTATCTTCGAACCCTATACAGAGCGTGAATCAACCAAAGACACGCTTTAGATACCTGATGGATGGACTAGATGAGCTGGAGCCCGGCTCTCTTCGACTGGTTATATATTTCATCGGTATGGTGGAAAGGAGGACCGATGCGGCCGGGCGGAGGGAATCTTTGCTGTGCGGCGTGGACCGTCGGTAGTACATCAATGGCAAATACGGTTTCCGGCCGATCTTGATTGAGAGATAGCATCTCAAGCCCCCTCCCGGTTGAGGGTGTTGCAGCGAGAATATCTTCTTACTCGCGTGGCCCTCGGTGAACCTCGAAGATGCCTGAAGATTTCTGTTGCAGATTTTCGCCTGCCCGAATGCCCGAGGACCTCGCTCTTGAGGAGTTACTCAAAACTGTAGAAGGGAAAATGAAAATCGGTTCGACTGCTCTGATGGTTGTTGATGCTACCAGGTGCGTCACTGCGCCACGAAATTAGCGCCGCCAGAGGTTGAACTCTCTTAGATCTTTCTCGACCATTCCGGGAGGGCTTGAGCGAGGATCTTCGTCGTGTGACGTCGTTACGCCACCGATGGTCACGCACAGCGAAGGATTCTTGGATGCCGAGCAGGCGGCATTGGCGACTGTGCTCGGGAGGATACCTTCATCATCAATGGGGCTGAGCTCATGGTACTGCGGGAACAGGAAAATACGTTTTTGTCACGCGCCACGAAATTATGTAAGGATGTAGAGTTTCTCAATTTTCAGCGTCGGCATGAACCAGTTTTCTCCGGACCGCAGTTTCGCCTCGGACTTTTATAGTGGGGCCTCTGTCCGATCCGATTTAGACTACGTGGCATCATGTGGACCTTATCCTGCTGAGGTAATCGATCACCTGATCGATTTTATCCAGGGAGTATCTTTCTGTCAGGTTGGAAGAGGTATTTCTTTACTGTGCGCTCATCTACCAAATGAGCTCCTACCTGCAGAGTTTTTCGAGCCTTTGTCAATGATTCTCTCGGACGGTCAGTATCCCTATTTCGCAATTTTTCCATAGTTTGCTGCATTCAGAGTCGACTGCATCCCTTCTAGCTCCGGAAAAGGCTCAGATCGACCGAATGGTGGAGCTCTCGGGAGTCGCCACCTCCGTGAAGGTGATAACCCTTGGAAGTTTGTCGGTGTATTGTCTGAGTCTCTCGTGGCCACGAGCTTGCTGCTGCGGGGTGTTGATCGTCACTGTCGTTCAACAAGTTATTACGTTATTTATCGCATTCTTGTGTGACGGTGGCTAAGCTCGGATATTCCTGCGGAGTTTGTGTAGTATCCAAGCTTGACCTGTATCAAACCAGGGTGGAGTATCTTTGTGAATATCGTATCATATTGGTCTTTCAGTCGAGGGAAACGCTCAGGAAGCGCAGCGCGAAGATTCTCAAGTTGCCTGAAGATTCTCCCCCGGCTTCGATATTTGGAGTATGTTTAGACGCGGCTCTTGGAAAAGTTTGCGGACGATTATGAACGGGTGAAACTATCCGCATTTGGCTTGTAGTAACCCGTTGCCCTCTCAGGTGTGTACCGGTGTATCTGCTGACGTTAGTGAGGCTACCGGAAGAGTTCAGCGGCCTTGGTCGCGGCTTGGCTGATTTTACCATGTTCTCAACTTCACGGTGTTCTCCAATTCTGATGCGCGTTTGTTCGGGAGGGCGGTGAAGAAGAGCTGCATCGTTGTTCTCAGCTGGTCCCCATGATGGGCGAGTACGGGTATGGGAGTATCTTCGATTTTTCCGCAGCCGGAAGATTTTTGGCGTCCTCGATGGCCTTACTCGCGTCCTCGCTGCTGTCGAACGTTTTCGGCGCTCCCTGCGAGTTGGACCTTCAAATCGATGCCGAGCCGGGCAGGAAGAAAGCACCGGTTACTCGTGACAAAAAAGGAGAGCTCGGATACATCTTTACTGTATTTGCGCACAGCGAAGGATTTGGGATACCTTTCCTATTGGCAGGATGGCGAGGACGTTTGTGGTACGGCGACGGTCCGTCTGAAGGGCGACAAGCGGTTGGAGCATCAGGGAATCAGAGTCGAACTCATAGGGCAAGTTGGTAAGAAAGTGACAGTTTGGACTTCTCCAGACTGGATATTGGCCAACTCTGGCTTGGTATTTGAGCTGTTTTGTATCATCCTTGCTTCGACCTTAGATATGCTCTATGACCGATCGAGCTCATACGACTTCTTCTCGATCGCCAAGGATCTGGAGCCTCCGGGAGTCCTCACTGAAACTCGAAGCTACAAATGGAAGTAGTACTTCATCCTGATCCTCGGTGTATTGCGCATAACCCAGCGGAATACGTGTGGACAGTCGCCGTATCACCGCACTGTAGTGCGGTGACACTGTGAGTGTACCGTCACCACTCCTTAGTGCGGTGACACTGTGTGTGTAGTGTCACCACTCTTTAGTGCGGTGACACTGTGTGTGTAGTGTCACCACTCCTTAGTGCGGTGACACTGTGTGTGTAGTGTCACCACTCCTTAGTGTGGTAGACACTGTGTATAGACGTTCGTCTTCTCACCACGGACTGGAATTATCGACAACGACCACTCTCCGGGAAGACACGCGGCTCGACCGATGGATCGAGCGGAGCGATTATCCTTCCCACATCTCTCAGATTCTCTTCGGTGGATAAGACGTGCGAGACTTATAATGGAATCAATGTCCGCCTCCGATACTTCGTCCGACTGGTTGTTCAGAGGCCGTATGCGACGTAATAGTAGAGAATAGCTAGAGGCGTCAGAATAATGAGCCCATCAGGAACGTTTCCAAGGAGGTCGATTTCGCAGTGCAGCTTGTCCAGCCCCAACCCGAAATGAATACGAGTATCAAGATGGAGGTAGGAGAAGGCATTGGATTGGGCCACGAGATTCCCCCTGCAGGTCGGGATTGAAGATTGCCTTCACATCGAGTTTGAGTATTCCCAGTCAAAATTCAACCTGAAGGATGTCGTCGTTGGGAAGGTGTATTTCCTTCTGGTGAGGCTGAAAATAAAAGTAAGTGACGACGGTTTCAGTCGAAGCCAGGAATAGATGCTCGTTTGCAGCACATGGAGTTGGACATTATTCGTCGCGAAGTCACGGGGGCTGGTGCCGGCTCGAATCAACTCGGGGGTACAACAGATAATGAAACTGTCACCAAATTCGAGATTATGGACGGAGCACCAGTGAGAGGTAGTGAACTGTGAACTCGATGTATCGCTGCTGCACTCGGTTGACTAGCCTCTTGAGTATCATCTGTTATTTCCTGCTCAGCCGAATGCATTCCAGTCCGCCTTTACCTGTCCGGGTTCGACCTCACCCCTACCTATAAAAATGTCCAGGTAGACATGAGCAGGAGCAGTGAAGTCGCTGATTGGGTGGTTTCAGAATAAATTCTCGGTGAGATACTTCCTCAATTTGGTGTTGGTCGACGAAGAGGATCGGCGATACTTCAAACAGCAAGAGATCACGTTGTGGCGGAAGACTATTGGATGAACGATTCTCTTCTTGCGTGGGATGGTAAAATTGTTTCCTTGAGAGTAGCTGTTGACTTGGTTAGTTGGGTGGTTATGATGAGGGTGGCTCCACAATGAAGGGGATTCGGGAGAGGTCGGATAAGCATCAGGATGTGTGAAGCGTGGTGCTGCATACGACACCTGAGGGATTCGAACCCTCGCGGGCAGAGCCCAACGGCTTAGCAGGCCGCCGCCTTAACCACTCGGCCAAAGTGTCAATGGAAGTGTTTCGTCGACCATGGGAGGTGTGCTAGAGTCATTGGGCTGATCCCGGGAGGAACCCATGTTTGAACACCACCAGCACTCGACCAGCCTCGATGTGCGGTGTGCCAATGAACGAACTCGGTGTAGGCAAGGCAGACGGGAAGCTAGTTCCGAAAGTGGAGTTCGTGGGCGCGTCACGTCACGAGAGGGTGAGAGAGAAGGTGAGCGTGGAGGTAGAAGATAGGATAGGAGGATTGTCATAATCATAGGCTACGTCTATGGAGAGACGGAGGAACTCATCGCAGTTCGGCACAGCCGATGGAATCGCCGATGGTATTTTCAGCAGCCTCAGCGGGGTACCTAAATCGCGAAGTATCCACGATAATGAGGTCACATGTGACCTGATTGTATCCAGTAGAGAGAATGTTCCTAGTTGGGGGAGGACCCCTGATAGGAGTATCCAACATGATTACTGAAGCATTCTCGGGCAGTCCACTTTACTCTCATAGGATCGTTCGGTGCGATTATCGTCCGGATGATTCAATTTTTGGCATTGTGATCGAGATGGACCTGCCGGTCGAAGATACGTGCATTGCCAGGCCATCAACTGCCCGATTAGTTCAGCTGGATAGAATGTCTGCCTACGGAGCAGATGGTCGTAGGTTCGAATCCTGCATCGGGTATATCCATGTCTACCGATTATACCATGCGACAAAGAGTGGAGAGACGAGAACTTCATACCACCCTACGCAGTATATTGTATCCACCCCATCTGCAGAACTATTGATATTGATGAGGAATGACATAGAAGCTGGTGGACCAATATCCTGAGGATTTGGATGTCTTGAGTTAAACGTGGATTCTGAGCACGTTTCTGATCGGTTGCCATTTCGGATCCGTATCAGCAACGAGCACGAGGTTCAGGAATACAAACGCACAACGACACCTGAGGGATTCGAACCCTCGCGGGCAGAGCCCAACGGCTTAGCAGGCCGCCGCCTTAACCACTCGGCCAAAGTGTCAACGAGAATGTCTTGTCGACCATGGGAGGTGTGCTAGAGTCATTGCTGCCACAGTATCACCCGGCCAGGAGCTGATCCCGGGAGGAACCCATGTTTGGACACCACCACCACTTGACAATCATGATTCGAAATCCAACGCGACACTCTGTGCTCCCGAAAAAGAACGATTCGACGAAATAGGGAGCGATTGAATAGAGTTGAAAATTGTTAAAATCGATGGCATGGTACATGGTGGGAAGATATTTCAGAATCTAGTAGAACAGGAAGTATCTTCTCTATAGATTCCCAGTAGGGTCAACCCGGCCGTCAGACCGGAGCGATCCTGAGGGTTCAACCATCAGCCAAAGACAACGAACAAATACCTTAATTTACACGACAAGAGTCTACAAGATGGCGCAATGAGTAGAGGGCGGGCAGTTACTCACAGAAAACTGACAGAGGGCGGAGTCCTCTCGCGTTAACTCTCGAGAGCACGCAAAGTCATCGTCAGTCGTGGGTGTCGTGTTGTTAGGGCCTAAATAACAACGTTTGGCAAACCCTCCGATCCTCAGCGACGCCAGCTCAGCTCGTCATCACGATGAAGACTAAATAATTCCCTGGGTCAGTGGCCGAACGGGGACGTTTAATAGCCGGAGCTGTTTCCTATCAGATGAGCTGAAGATCTCATCAAGATATGAACAAAATGAATTCCCTCTTCTTCGTCATCCTGATCGCCGCCAAGCATCAGCCCTACCATGGAGCTTCTTACCGTTTCCCTTTCTCCCGGTCATAATGAGTCCTGCCGGAGTATTCGTTCATGATCTCTTCAACCAGGGGTTCGGGCATGGCGTGCATGAACTCATCCAAAGACATGCCTGGTGTGACCCGAGGGACGCCCTTCCCTCGCACTCGCCGGGTAGCTGAACAGCAACTTGGCGATTCCATGTCATCCTCAACTCTCTCAGTAGACCGGAGCTCACCCCCACGGACCCTCCCACCTCCCTTCTGAGAGAGGGGCCTGAGCTGCTTGCCGTTGGTTCTTCTCGGTGAGTCGACTGGGTGCGACGCTGTGACGCCGAAGAGCTCAGCCAGAGGGGAGGAGAGAATGTGGCTCATAGAAACTGAGAGGGGAGTCGATGGTAGCACGAAGACGTCGTGGGCCCGACCAGTGCTGTCCTTCCTGGCGAGGGTGCCTGGCCGCCTTGAAGGGCCCTCCTCATTGCGGACCACCTTCGGAAGTCGCGTACCCTGCGTTGGCAGCCGTACCATTACAGAGCGACCGAGGCGACTCACCGAGGCCCGCCCGCGCTCTCCCTTCTCGCGAGGTTCATCCGCCGTTCTCGACCTTGACAGAGCCACGCCAGAACATCTATCCGTCATTCTAAGCTCCTTGATGACACTGGTCGCCCGGTGCTCGAAGATTTCCACCATTCTGATGTAGTACTGACGCTGCCTCGCCAGATGTGTAGCGATAGTGAAGGCTGCCAAGCTGATGAAGGGTGCAATCTTCACATGGCGTCAGGACGGAGGGCTCACCCCGAGCGAAGGGACCGCTCTCTTTGCTTTTCTATTATGCCAAATACGCGCGTCAGACTAACCGCCCTATCGAGGTCCATTGGAGTGCGGTATGCAGAAAAAATACTGAACATGAGCTCAGCCGGGGCGAGAGGAGCGTGAAGAGGTCCAACCTCTTCAGCCTGCGTCCTTCTCTAAATGCCTGATTCTAGGAGGGGGCGAGAGGGCGACGACTATTTCCAGTACGACTCGACTAAGTACGACAAAGCCATGGAACACTTCCTCGTGGCTTGGTTGTGGGCGGCGCCCTCCTAAGGCAGACCGTGTCTGTCTCACAATAGGGCTTGGGTGCTTTACTTCGCCTCACTAGAATGACTGTGTATCAGCCGTACTGGTCAACGCAAGAGCCCCGATCAATGACAGCATCTTTTCGTCACAGTTCATGACGATGGACACTTATGTGTCGGCTACAAGTCGTCCAGGACATCCCTGGACATTTCCCTATCCAATGGGGAGGCAAAGACCATGACCGCTGATGGCCCTGCTTTCGGTGATGCAGGTAGTAGCATACAAGGCTGCCGCCGATCACGCCCCCTGAAAACGCGAACTATAAAGGGAAGAGATAGCGGTGATTCTGACCAGCACGACGAGAAGGACGGCGGCCTCCGACGAGGGCCGCCCTCGCAGTCTGTCCTCCACCAGTCGTCGTCGTGGCGGCTGCTGCTGATCATCATCATACACGGTGGGTCGAGTCTGACAGTAATGGCATGCTTGTGAACTGCCAAGGCCGGGGTCTCACTGTCGGGTAGATGACTTCTATCGCGTGGGCAGCTCCGTACTCAGCGTTGCTGTGATCAGGGTCGTGGGTGAGGAGGTTTCCCACCACAGAGAGGTGCTCTCCCTCCGCCGATACCTCCCCTATAGGGGCGTTATGCGTCGACTGTTCGTCCACTTCCGAGACAGTTTCGGTTTTCTGACTTTGTTCTCCCGCTTCTTCAACCACCACCACGCCTTGTGTGCTGGTCTCTTCCGCTCTGTCGTGTCCACGGCCTTCCCCCTGCTGATGAGGGGCTCCTTCAAGATGGTAGTCCCCAATGAAGCTCCCACCCTGTGCCAAGGCATGGAGGTAGTCCCGATGCTGATCGTCCACAGCAGCCTCAAACAGCTGCGGGTGTAGGTCGTGCAGGGCCCACAGCGCCGATAGGAGCTCCGAGTTGTGAACGCCTTCCTCCCTCCCTTCTTCTAGGTGCCCCAGCAGACCCAGGATTCTGTCAATCACCAAGGCCATGCTGTCAGCGTCGTCGTGGGTGAATTGGTAATTCCCTCGGGTAATTATCTCGTCGTGATGAGCCCTCAACTTTTCGAGGAGCTCAAGCGCCGAAGATTCTCGTCTGTCCCGATCGTCGTCATTCCGTGATGAGCGTGCTTCGACCTTGGCAGCGTCCTCCCGTCCCGAGGTCTCTGACCACACTACACCGTGACCGTCTTCGTGTCCGTCGATGATGTGCGGGTCGTTGGGAAAGAACTTTGTATTTCCACAGCAGGGTGGAAGATGGGCGGGGTGGGTGAGGGTGGCGGGCCCTCAGCGTGTACCACTCCTTCACCGTATGCTACGACACTGACGGGGAAGGTCAGAATTAATATCATCATTGTGTAGGAGCAAACTCAGATTAAAATGCCGAGATCGCAACTTCGCGTTGAGGAATGTCAAGAGACAGCAAGATTGCAAGTGTGACGTCCTTGCTTCGCGCGTCGGATCGGCCGGTCAGCGTCATCGTAGCATGAGAGGCCTAACACGAATCGCCTCTGATTGCTAGATACGGTCGTGAAGGCTGGGCAGTGGCATTCTTATCATGAACGACGAACATCATGAACATAACCTACCGGGCTCGTCATAATGATCTGTTGGATCGCTCTCTCATCAGCCACTTGATAGACCATTCGGTTCTCTTTGTGTTGTTCTCCAGCGCTTGGTGTGCATGCGTGCAGATCGTCTCCGGTCGCTCTCTCGGAAGGAGCAGCTGTTGTTGTAGTTGAGGTACCCTTCATCCTCTATGCCTCCTGTCGTCGTCGCTGGCCCGGAGGCTGTCGCCCAGGCGATTGTGGAGAACAATGATAACAGGACGATGCACAGGTCATAGGGGGGAGGCCACAGACCAGTGCATGCTACGGGAAGAGATACACCGTTCTTGTTCTTCCTGTTGAAAATTGTGGTCGACAACGCGATCTAAGGGACAGAAATATCCAACGCCATATTCAATTTCTACTACAGCGACTCACGAGCTCAAGTTCCGGTATTGTATCATGCGTAGCCCATACAGTAACGTCATATCAACCGGTCGCGTCCACTGTTCAGCATGGGTCCAAGAAAATTGTGAAAGGTGCTTTGCCTAAGAACTTGTTGCGCAGTGCAATCGATATTCTGCCACGTTTGGCGTGGCTTACCAAAGGCCATGGCGCCGCGGTACTGCAGAACTGCGGTGAACTGCATCAGATGGGGATGCCCGAGAACTAGTTCTAGCAGCTCTTAGTGGTCAAGGTGGACGTCCCGAGATGAGTATCATAGCTCGAGGATTGTTCATGACAAAATTGATTCTATAGTGCCCCTCAGAAAGATGGAGCCCTCTTTTAGTCCGTCAAAATGATATCGCTATTATTTTGCCCCTCTCGTCGAAGAGCTAACATTACCCGTCTACAGCAGCTGGTCATTCAGGTCCAATCTTCTCCGGTTGCAACTGGAGGAGTTACTCTCATCGTCAGCGCCAAATTGGGGCAAACTCAACAAACTGTCCAGGATGGTGAAGGAGGTAACTGTTGTCGACTAAATGCTTACCGGATGTGGAGATGCAGTATTGTTTTGTATGGGAGTCGGCCCGCCTGATAGCTCTTTTCGCTTGGAGACAGTTTTTGAACTTTTCCGGGTGTTTGGTGGACTGCTTCTCCTGAGATTCGTGGCTGTCCGTGGACCGTCTTGCACATGTTAAATTGAATCCTGGAAGAGTCACCGAAATTCAGGAGGGCAGCAGTCTATTGACCCCTTCCCTTCACGCCTACAAGACCCTCACATCCCCTTTTGATTCGGTCGCGTCAAAGTAGATCTCATCCCTTTCGCTTGGATCATTTATTTTGAAGTAATGGAATCGTGGTTCATAATTGAGGGGTTATTGAGAGTAGATAGTTCAGTTCACGGTTACAGATTATTATATGCTCTTCAAGCTATGATAGAGTGTCGGTGAGGTGTCATCCCCTCAGGTGGTGAGCAGCGTGAAAAAGACGCAAGAGAAGGACTTGGGAAGCAGCTTTGAAGAGGTAGTACGGGTGGGCGTCGCGGAGTTTGGGTGAGTGATGGTTTTTTCCGCAGAAATTTCCCGATCTTTATTTCTTTCCGAGTCAACAACAGCATGATTTCGTGTTTTACACGCCTGAGGAGGTGACGGTCATCGGCAGCTATTCGAAGAAGGCGTGCGCCAAGCCGAGATTGGCCGTGGACGTGGGGGTGAGATTTGGGGAAGGAGTGGTATTGGCGCGCATGTTCATGGCTTGGATTATACAGGTTGTGATTCCGGCAAAGTGCTTGCAGAGTAAGGATTATCTGAATGGTCGCTATCTGAACAAACGTAGGAATCTTGCAGTCTCGAAGGATCTTGGAATTCCTCAACGCTGTAGGTAATGCATATGTGGGAGAGTTGTTGAGGCAGCTGAAGGAGATCATGGATGGCTCGAAAGTTGAGTTGAAGATTGGGTACCTTTGTGGGGATCACGCCAAGCCCATTGTCGAGGTAGTATCTGCGGTTGAAGCTCGCAAGATACAAAGTAGGTTGAGCTGAGGTCGTGCCAGGTATGCCCGATTGGGTCTACATGGGTGATAAGGCTTCTCCCGTGCATTGGTGATGGTACCGATCCCACAGCGATCTCCGGACCCGAGTCCAGCTGGCTGGCGAGACTTGGTTTGGAGCGAAACTGTTATCGTATTGATGGTCATGATGGCGAGCAACCGACTCCACTGTAATGGCGGGGGGATACTGTTCACTGTAGCGCACAGCGAAGGTTTCCACGGGGGTATCTTTCAGATACAACTCAGAGGTTGCGGAAGATATTTGGATACGTTCGAGCTCCTCTGCGAGCGAGAGTGGCGAGAGCCATCCGGCTTACGCGAAGGCTGTGACGTTGTTGAAGATTTGGGCGTATCAAAGGGGATTCCTTTATAGGAGAGACGGGGAGGAGAATGCTGGTTTGGCGGGGTAGTAGTGGGAGAATAGTCTAATGGTTGTCTTGATTGGTTATCATGCCGAAGGCGTGGGTTCGATCCATGCATCTTGCACGTAGATACCATCTTGCTGTTGTTATCGATCACGTCATATCATCCTCAAGCTTGCCGCAGTCCACTAGTGCGTATCAGATATTCAAGCTCGCACTTGTAATAGGGGCTGGAGCGTATCTTGCATGCTTGCAAGATACATGTTAGGTCAACCTTACGCAAATCTTTGCTGCCTGATGAACTTGTCAGGTGCTTTTATCTTCGACCGATTGGAATTCGAATGCCCTGGTCATGGGGTCCCAGGAGAAGGAAGAACGTTCGATCCCTGATCGTTCCGACTCGGTAATTAGTTTGAAGTTCAATGTGTCGTCATCCGTGGGATTCGAACTCGGGACCTTCATCATTAGGGAGGCCTCTGGTCTCTTCGTGTTTCGACTCGTTCGTTTACGCGTGTGCGATCACCACTGAGTGGCGGCCCATTCCTCGGTCGTTATCGAACCTGCATCGTGGACTCAGCACAGAGGGCGGATCGCAGTAGTGCCTGCTTGCTGTCGGCCGGCTGGTACCGAAGTTACGGACTATGTCGGCGTTGGCTTCTTACTTCCAAATTTTACTGCCACTGCGGATCGCTTTTCTGGAACCCATTTTATCGTTTCTTCAGGCTCAACTTTTCTCGGGCTTCGATCGGGCCTATAATATCTTCTGGCGAGTGAGCTTGGTGACCATCGGTGAGGTCGGTCTCGCTGCTAAACATTCTCTGGAGGTAGTAAGATACCTCGTAGCGTATCTTTATCGATTGCCGACGATCATGTTAGTTACTCGATGACCCTAAAGAAGCTGATCCTTTTATGGAAGTGTTTGGCGAGAAGTAGTAAGGGAATTTCGCGGCGCAGCGGTCAAGGAAAGATTCTCCTCTCGCGCACGCCTGAGATTTTTGTATTTTCAGCTCGGGCAAGAGCCTCAGGCTCCGCTGGGATTTCGCGATAACGTTGCCTATGGACGGAACTTTCCTAGAGAGTCGCCGAATGGAGGAGAGAGTGAATCGATTACTCGGGCGCGCGCTTAATGACCGGTTGAAGTCTTTGGCTGTGAGAAGGTCATTAGGGAAGGGAACGGTCACCATAGGAGGTAGGAGGGTAAAGCTCTAGCTCCTTTGTTGTTTCGATGAACATATCGGGGCATTATCGTAATCGATCACGAGGGCGAGCGCTTTATTCTTCTCAGGCATATTGAACAGTGAGCATACTGGTCGGCTGTTGGATAAGGGTCCATCGCCCAAGGCAGAAGAGGCTGAAGCATGGCGTAAGGCGTATCTTGCGCACAGCGAAGATTGTAGGGGGGTGAATGCTGTTAGGCGAGCTGTGGGGTCCGAAGTCTGAGCTGAGACGGTTCAAGGATGGCACGATGCTTGAATGCTGTGTTTGGAATGGAGCAGATGATGAATCTGTCGAGGGGCAGATCATTGTAAGATACTTCTTGTCATGCAGGGGTCGGATAGGTTAACCTCTCAGAGGCATATCTTGGAGCATCATGAGATATCTTATGGTGATCTTTATGTGACACCGTTGGGTCACATTTCGGGATTGAGGCCAGCTGACAGGTTGGAGCTTCAACCTAAGATATGTGATGATACTCTGGATATCATATTAGGAATCTTTGGCGTAACTTCGAGCTCCTACGCAGTGCTCTGCAAGGGATGGAAGATATTCCCTTGGCGATCAAGGATGTGCGTCCCAGTAAGTGGGGCATGGGAATCGAACCCGGGTCGTCCGGACGAGAGTGATGGATACTCCCCAGGTGATCCAGCGTTCAGCTACACCTCCATCAGTCAAGAAAGTTCGAGCATTTCTGGTCTGCTGGAGGTCGTCATTGAGGTCGAGTCCAATTCCGCGTGGCCGTCGAAGGTAAATAGGATATCCCTACCACTGCTCGTCAGCCGAGCATTTGAAACTGTATAACGATCGTTTCGCTACCTGAGGAATAAACTGTCGAAGATATAACGATCAAGGTTGATCAACTCTTGCCATCTTGCAATCTTGCTATTTCTCAATCCTCTTTACTCTCTTGTCAGCCCCAGGCGATTATTGACACTAAGCTGGCCTTGCTCCTGAAGCTCCGGGAGGGGCTGTTGGTAACGGAGGATTTCTCTGATGTTAATATATCGGCTACTGAGAACCCCTTCATGGACGTGCACGTCGGTGGTCGACGGGTGACCTATCGATGCAGGATGTGGCACAGAGAAGAGGTGGGTCTAGGTGAAGGATGGAGGGATCGAACCAGGGTCTTACGGTTGATGGGTTGATAGGTTGTCCAGTTGGCTACAGCAGCGACTACCACCAGTCCAAATAAGCAGAGGATGGGTGAGGAGATATCTGGTTCGAATCTCGCTGGAGTCGTTTCTCGAATTCAGATTGGGAGCATTTCTCTCCATTGCGAACTCTGTGGTACGAGCCGACTCACAGGAATTGGATTCACTCCATGACTGCATTATATCCGGTAAATGGCGGAAAAATGTCGCCTCTGGGGTTTGAACTGGGGGCCTCACCGCCATCCTGTTTAGTGTCTAGCGCCGGCTATTCGAGCAGCGAAGCGATGGCTGGATAAGCGCCTGCTCTTGAAAGGAGTTGATCTCGACAACTTTGCCGAGCTGAGCATGATGTAGTTTGAGGAAATGCAAGTGATGTTAAGGACAGCAAGATTTATGTCAGGCATGTGGTCGTCAACCAGAATCCTCAGTCTCCGCACACTGCAGTGCTACTCTGGTTGAAGTTGATCGAGAATTGGCATGCCAGCCAGCGACCAATGTAAGGTCCCGAGTTCGAATCCCCCCAGCTCTCTTTTTCGTCATTTATGCTCTCAGTTTCCTGCTCCAGTCGTTGACTCCTGGCGAGGAGGAAGAGGAGGGGTCCGAAGAATCCCAACGACTACTAGAGAAATTGCAAACTTGTTACGAGGCCGTTCCCATCTCGACGCGACCTAGGATGTGGATTAGCAGTCGCCTCGACCCCCACTGTCTTTTGGTACGTTTAAATGCCTTCACCAGGGGTTCGAACCGGGGGTCTTCTCGTCAGGTCCGTACTCCAAGCAACGCTCTATGTCAGCGAATGGCTTCTCTTGCGTCAGCTTCACTCAAGCATGCGTTGACCGCTAGTTGGAAACGGATACTCCGACCTCTTCCATCGGAGAATCTTTCCTCCTTGGACGTGGTCATCACGCTGGTTAAGAATAAGGTGGATGTATCGCTACTGCAGCAGCAGTGCGCTCGACACTTTGGTTCGGTCGGAGTGTTCCTGTGCGGCGCTCGCGGGTCTATCATGGGTATCAAGTGGAGGCCTGCAGCTAGCGTGGCGACGAGGAAGCAGTTGGCAGGGGGAATGCAGCATTTGGCGGTCAGCGAGGATTTGGTCGTGCCCAATTATGCTTGGGTGTTGAAGAACGTCGTCAGCGGCATGTGTGGCGGAGTGGTGAAAGATGTCAAGATGCATGGGGTACTCGGCAAGCACGCGAGTTCAAATCCTGGTCCCATCGTTTTTCCTGCTCAGGTCGGCACTAATCTCCTCTAACGTAAACTACTACTAATCCTACCAACGTAAATGGTTTCTCTTCGCCACCCGTGTTTCGAGTTGAGGGAGCATGACGTTACCGACCCTTCTTCCTAGGTTTTTTGATTGTGTAATTATTTCCTAATGCTACCTGTGCATGCCTGCACGGCTTTATTGCTATGCATACCAACTTTTGCCGATATCGTGACCACCACGACTCCCACTCCTGCAGAATTAGACATCGAAGTCTCTACCCAACTCTCCTTTGATAACCCTCCCCTCGACCGACTATACTTCTGCCCGCGAGGCAAAATAGAGGCGGCCCGAGTCGGCACCAGCTGGCCGGCATATCCGGTCACTCTGAACACTTCGGAGTGTCTGAACTATGACCAAATTATGGGGCTTCCCAATCGACAACAAAATCTTGAGTGCATCGCGAGTGCCACCGAGGCGTTAACCTCTGCTCTCGACAGAGTCGGGTTGAGTGAGAGCTTCCTCGTTTGGGGTAGCCTGCTGGGGTGGTATCGTCATGAAGGCGGTATTATACCCTGGGACTTTGATGGTGACGTCGCCGTTATGAAGGAGTCGTGCAATGCAACCTTCGATGCTCTTCGTGCGAAGGGTAGTGGTGTTAAGAACATCGCCCAGGCCGTGGACGCGGAACTCCCTCGAGGCTTTCACATCGTCACCGTCACCGATGGTGGTGTTAGTCGGGATTTGGATACATTCTCGGGTTGTGAGGCCCAGGAGCTGAGAATTGAAGGCTACTGGCCGGGGACTGAGGATCGTATGTGCTACACCGATCTGTGGTTCCTCGACCATGAGTCCAGTGAAGGCGCCGATTGTCATTGCGATTCCATCGTTCCTTCACCTCGGGCGTGCATTGAGAATAAGTATTACTCGCGTGGATGTATCTCCGAGGCTGATTTGTTCCCCCTTGCTGATTCCACACTGCTCGGTAAAGTATCAGTGAAGGTCCCCAACGACCCCTTAGGAGTGCTGAGACGTCTCTATCCCGCTGGCATCGACATCAAGAACATGGCCCCTGTACCGAAGAACCCCCTCTTCGAGGATGACTGGTCCATTGTGGTCGCTAGCAGCCCAACAGCGGTGCAACAGCCCGGGAGACACACCACTCTATGGTGGTTCGTTGCAGTCGTGATCGTTGCGATCTTAGCCTGTGTATGCATTCCGAAATTATACCGATGTTTCGTTAAACGCCGCCGTGCTGGGTACGCGCTCCCCAAGCGAGCTGATGATTCTACCCAGGAGTTTGTCATCGAGTAGTGCCACTGCTTCACAAACCGATCCCCTTGCAGTTCCTCCAGTCACTGACAGTGTTTTACCGAGTCTTGCTTATGTCCTCAGTTTACGCTACTCGTCGTTTTGGTTTTGTGTTGCAAGTCCACTCCGATGGTGGGTGGTGCCCGCAGCTGAACGGATGAGCTAAAGGGGGGGGGACTACCAAGCAGAAACCATACGCGCTCGAAGGTTGTGCGCGGTGAACGCTGTGATCAAGCTCGCGGTGCTTCAATGGAGCCCACTGCTATAGCTAGCTACGCTCCGCTCGTGTTTATGCGTGCAGGGTAGTCTGGGCACTAGCTATATCTTCAGGATGGATCTCACAAGCTCCTCTTTGCCTTCGTGTTACACGTATGTGTGGGAGTGATGCGGTAGATGAGAAGGGCTCCAGTAGAAGAGGGATTTATGACACGTTGTAGACGTGATGACGGCGGTCACGAGCTCGACCGAGCCCTCTGGTCTCTGGATGTGGAGGTAGGATACTAGAGACTGCTGAGTCGACCCAGCCCTCCGCTCCCTGGATGTGGAGGTAGGATACTAGAGACTGTTGACTCGACCCAGTCCTCCGGTCCCTGGATGTGGCGGTAAGATACTAGGGACTGCTGACTCGACCGAGGCCGGGCATGGAGTCGGGCAGTTCCATCCTGTCCTATCGAGCAGTCGTGGCCGCTAGCTAGTATTTGGTCAGCAAGCACAGGCATCCGCCTTTCCAGCGGTGACACTGATGAGTATCGAGCGGATCAGAGCCACACACTGTGCACACCACCACCCTTTGGAACGTTGAAGTTTCACTGCAGCTATTCGGTCTCCTTAAGCACGAAGTTCGATCTTCGGGTTCGATCATCGGACCCTATTATTATACCTCACAGGGGATGCTAGTTCTACTAGCCTAGTGTTATCCACTGTGTCACTCACTGACAGACACCACTGACGCACCAACTTGATGCTATCAGGACTGTGGCGAATGCCATTCGGAATGGCACACGGAGCCGGACTGGAGTGTTGTTTTTCTTCTAATATGGCGGTCGTTGAGACTCGCTGTTCTCACTTCTCCCTCTTCTCAAGGGACTCGCCTGCCATTAGCCGATGGAATGATTCCCTCCTGTTGTCCGCCCCGGAAGGTCAACCTGTTGGCATAGCCAAGTAACGTTCGGCGGGCAGTGTGCCGTGGGTCGAGTGTGACAGTTGTAGCGCAGCTCGGGAAACAGAGCCCCCATCTTGTTCAAACAAGCAGTCACAGATCGCTACATCAGCTCTCGCTTGGGTTGCCATCTCGTATCCCTACTACAATGGTGTGTTTGAGTCGCGGCAATTGCATCAAGGAAGAAGTCCGACGTCACCCGAATGGAATAGCAGTGCCCCGCGCACGGAAAGACTAGCTTTCATTCAACGAAGCAGGGAGTCTCGGCCAATGTTCAGTCGCGCCTTTTCGACTGGCGAAGGCTCGGCGGGATGAGTGTACAGAGTGAATGTCCCGGCGTTGGTGTGACCCAGTGTCCTGCTGGAAGATCCGGTTGTGCAGCTCGCGCGATGCAAACTCCTGTTGCCACTCCACTCCCCCAAACTTTTGGAAATTGCTCCGTGATTATGGACGGTTTCTCTCCGTGGTAGCTCTATCGACGTTAGTTCGCCGTCGCGATTCGCCCTTGGTCGCAGTTCCTTTGCTTGTCTAGTTAGTGATGCCTCCTCTGCACGTCTTCACGTTATTCCTGCTTTCGCTGTCAACTTCCACTGCAGTCGAAATATCCACTCAACTTGTCTTCGACCAGCCTCCTCTCGATCGGCTTTTCTTCTGCCCGCGAGGCAAAATAGAAGAGGCTCGAGTCAGCAGCGGCTGGCCGGCATATCCGGTCACTCTGAACACTTCGGAGTGTCTGAACTATGACCAAATTATGGGGCTTCCCAATCGACAACAAAATCTTGAGTGCATCGCGAGTGCCACCGAGGCGTTAACCTCTGCTCTCGACAGAGTCGGGTTGAGTGAGAGCTTCCTCGTTTGGGGCAGCCTGCTGGGGTGGTATCGTCATGAAGGCGGTATTATACCCTGGGACTTTGATGGTGACGTCGCCGTTATGAAGGAGTCGTGCAATGCAACCTTCGATGCTCTTCGTGCGAAGGGTAGTGGTGTTAAGAACATCGCCCAGGCCGTGGACGCGGAACTCCCTCGAGGCTTTCACATCGTCACCGTCACTGATGGTGGTGTTAGTCGAGATTTAGATACATTCTGGGGCTGCGAGGTCCTGGAGCTGCGGCTTGAGCGCGATTGGCCGTGGTTTGGCGGTCGTATGTGCTACACCGATATATGGTTCCTCGACCACGAGTCCAGTGAAGGCGCTGCCTGCCAGTGTGACTCGGACATCCCTTCCCCTCGAGTGTGTTTCGAGAATAAATACTATTCTTGCGGCTGTATCGCCGAGACTGATTTGTTTCCCCTTACTGATTCCAGGCTGCTCGGTAAAGTCTCTGTGAGGGTCCCACACAACCCTTCAGGAGTGCTGAGGCGTCTCTATCCCGCTGGCATCGACATCAAGAACATGGCCCCTGTACCCGAGAACCCCCTCTTCGAGGATAATTGGTCCATTGTTATCGCTAACAGCTCAGTGGCCCGCCTTCGAACTCACCGACCCGCTACTTTATGGTGGATCGTTATAGCGATCATTATCGCATTGGTAGTATGTGCATGCGTGCTGGTATCATACCGGTTGTACGGTAAACGGCGAGGTGGCTATGGGCCAGCTCCACAGACTGATGATGACCTCCCACAGTTTGTGATCGGAGAGTAGCAGAAATTTTGCGGACCGATAACCCCTATGTACCTTCGGCAATGAGGCTCAATAGCTGTCCCACTTTCCACTGCTTATCGTTGCCCTATTGTGTTACACAAATTGTGCCCAATTCGAATGGCGGCCGTCATACGGAGGTTCGAAGCCAGCATGGGTACAGTTGAACAGGCGGGTGAAGCTTCACCTGCGGTACTAAAAGCTCTTCTCGTCAACGTATAATTCCTGATGCGGCGCGACGCACCGGGCGCGTTATAGCCGGGAATCAGGCAAACCACTCGTGAAAGAGACTGCAGAGTAGAAGTCTCCCGATGTGATGTTCAAGTCGTCACCGCTTCTTACAATATCTCCTACGGATACCGCTGTAATCACGGAGCTACCTCCGCGTTAACCAGGGGCAACCGCAAAGGCTGGGTGTATTTCGCGGGGGTAAGCAGACTATTACGTCAATTGACTCTTTAAGTGATGCTGCACACAGCAGCTCACCTCGAACAATGATGACCCCCCGTCAGTCCACCCCGCTTGGTCGTCACGGGTAGCTAGCCTCTCTGGTCATTTCTCATTGACTTGCATACAGCGAGAGGTCATAACATGCCTGCGAATCAATCCGCAGCGACGAAGTCCTACAAGTATGCGGCTTGGTCAGTCGAAAAAGACACTCAACACTGTGCAGGCGGGCATCACCGCAAGGCATCTCGGAGCGGCTCAACCTGAGCTCAATTCAGGTCAGGCAACATGTCATAAATAGGTGCGGCTGTCCCACTAGAGGTGATCCATCGTGAGAGGCCGCACATCATCACATCATGCGCGGCGCCAGTTCCCTACTCGCTCTCGTCTGTACACTACTGAGTAGTGGCCTAGCTGAAGGTAGCACACTTTGCCTGATAGAGAGAGGACATCGCCGGTAGGCGCTAGGCTCTGCCCATGACAGGCCGCCCATTGTCTGCTGTGCACTGTTCGCAATTTCGCTGCTTCATGCTGGAGGTTGTTGTGGCAGCGGGTTGCGAAGTAGACCTCCATTTGGCTTCGAAGTCGGATTCCGATGAGCCGTCTAGTGTCCTTTTGCCCGCGGTGACACCAGCTGAGCTCCGGCTGCTCGCAGTTAGTCGGTGTTACTCCGACGAGGGGCTTAGCGAAGTCACTCGTGAGAAAGTTTCTTAAAGAAACAGATTATACAACGTGTCTCTCCGAGCAGTTCCCGTTCACTGCGCTGAATGGTAAAAAAGCGTTACTGGGGAATCTCCGAAGGCTGCAAAGCACTACTCATTATGCGCCAATCGTCCTATGCGTGCATGCACAGCTAATACTCCAGCTACCCGAATAGAACTAAGCGGACGGGTTTTATACTCCTCTCAGTCTTGCGTTGACTATGAGCAACAAGTCAGAAGCAACATGGACCCAGAATGCTCTGACTGAAGTCCGTAATTATTTACAGATAGTCCATACATTGTATGGACTACGTCTATATCAGTATGGCATACATCTTCAAGATGCTTGAAGCATCATGCTTTTGGGTATTCTGTGACGTCTTCAACTCGGCGCTTATCTTATATCAATCCATGAAAATATACGATTACACTTTTGCTCTGGGTGATCAGCAAGCTGGACCCGCAATGGCATGTGCGGGCGGGGACACCATGTCTCAGAAGTGGTCGGGAACAACAGCCCTCGGAAGCTAGAGACGCGAGAGGGGAGGCTTGCCCATTTAATCAAATTCGCGACTCGGATCAAGGCGTTTCGGCTGCCTGCTGTGTGACGCATGGCTCCATCAGAACGTGACACTATGGGAAATTTCAGAGGGTCGTTGGCGAAACTCTGCACAACCGTTGTGCGTCGGTCGTGAAACCTCTGACTGCGGGGACTGGGAGAAAGGGACGGTTATGGCACACCTGAACAGGGCATGTGTCACGTGCCTCTGTTGAGGACGACAGGCCAAGGAGCAACGCCGGCCCGTCTGCCATTGCACCGGAGTGCTGGGCGTGCGAACACGCAAGCACCCAAACACTGGACTCGTCCAGCCTGGGAACCCTTGATGCCAGGGCTACCATGGCTCACCCGCAGTCTCGGTTTAGGTTGAGGGTGGGAGGGTTGAATTCCACCCGGGAAGGCGGCGGGCAGGTCACGCGGAATGTCGCAGACCCGCTCACGCCGACGTAGCATAGAGAAACTGAGAAGAGAGGCAGTTGGAAGGTGGTCCACGCGTCTCCGCAGGACCACTCCTCGCGACTGCCATGCACAAATTACCACTCCAGAAACCGGTGATCGTAACGCAGCTAGAACAAGTATCATCATCGGAAACGACTAGCTTGAGTAGTGCAGGATTGTGTGACGACGTCTCCTGCCGCGATGGTTTCACCCTCAGTAAAGCCTGCGGCCTTCCTTGCACATGAAACCTCTGACTGCGGGGACTGGGAGAAAGGGACGGTTATGGCACACCTGAACAGGGCATGTGTCACGTGCCTCTGTTGAGGACGACAGGCCAAGGAGCAACGCCGGCCCGTCTGCCATTGCACCGGAGTGCTGGGCGTGCGAACACGCAAGCACCCAAGTCCCGACCCACTGCCGATCGGCAACTAAGGAGGGAGCGTTCGCAGGCCCTGCACAGGACGGTGATAACCCCCCATTCTCCCGACTTACTGCCTGTTAAGAACTCCATACCTTCGAGACTTGAACAGCTATGTGCGGAAGCTCGTCAGTGGCGTCACGTAAATAGCTGGTAACTAACGTTTGTGTACCAGACCAACGCCCCAGTAGGGCGATCTCTTCTAGTGGCATGCCACGGCGAAAAGCTATCAGAGCTCCAGACCTTCGCATGCAATGAGGGGTGCAGCGGGGAAGTTCTCCCATGAGATTGAAGAGAACGTCACGAAGACACGAAGGGAAGGTAGCGGTGATCTCAGCCGGGAATAGCCTGGCTGTGGGAGAGTAACTGGGAGACTTCGACATCCATTGTCGGAGGTTATGCACCGCACATAAAGCTGAGGTACAGGAAGGTGACAGAGTGGATACGCCGCTTGGGCACGCCAGGGGGACAATACGACCGACACCGCATTGATCAGTTTTGCTCGCCCTAATGTGTAAAATGAAGCGCAGAAGGAGTGAATTCAAGATCTTTGGTGGTAAGAGCTCCCAATTCGCCAATACGCAGCAGACCGACCGTGCCGACCAAAAACATAGTACTATGGGCCGACGACAGACGCTGGCGAACTGCGGTCACTTGCTCAATGGTAAGGGTATGCGCTCGTAAAACTTTACCTTTTCCCAAAATCTTAGCTGCTGAACGGAGAGCAAGAGTGACCCAAAAGTCGGTAGTAGGAATAGTTGCGAAACCAGATATAGTAGCTTTAATGCTCATCATACCCGCAGCCAGTGGCCCCCTGCTCATCGTTCGATTGACCTAAATGGAAGAATGGGCGGCTTGGTCGGCACCAACCAGTACGATAGGATAGTTATACCGTGGGACTAGGAGCTGCGCCAGGGCGAGCGACATTATTGAGCTACAAACTGTCTACAACTAGTCAATTGCTATCATATTATTATGCATTCACTACTTGTCTACCGCACTCACCCTGGTTGCGCCCTACAAGAATGGGTGCAATGATAACCTCCTACCGTAGTGTGAGGGTATATCTGTCCAGTTCTAGTTCGCTTCACTTGTCGTGGAGGGAGACCAGCCCCTCGTAATGAAGACTGACTGGCCATCGGAATCCCCGAACGACTGAGGAAAATAAGTACTTATAATACCACCTTCCTTTCTGCTGGTTAGATGGAACTAGGATTAGCTGCTCAGTCATATTTCCATTTTCCCGCCACTCTCAACGCCCCACGGACCCACCTGTTCTGGGAAGGATCGACCGACGTCGAAGTTGCCATAGTTGCCGACCGTTTCAGACGTATTTTCACCAAGCCAACTCGGTAAGCCAGTATCTTCATTTTCGATAACAGCGATCACCAGCAGAGGTATCTTACCTCGCAGTCTGTCCCTGACGGGCCAACCTCGGATACATGCTCCAACCAATCCGCGTGCACTTTAAACGGCAGTAAATGGGAACTCGACGATGACGAAGTACCGGTCAATTCGGCCTTGGTCGCGCGCTGGAAAAAAGACAGAAAATTGGAAGCTGCAGGTCAGTGAACCTGTACCTTGACGATCTCATATTCTCGGGTTCGGTCGTTTGGGAAGAGTACTATATTTGCGATGGGTTCAGGGTGGTCGGGAGAAGTGGTTTCGAAAAGATCATCACAAGTGAGCATACCACAACTCCAACACAGCCTGCGGTATCTGTTGATCAAGACGCGGGTTCGAACCGCGCACATGTCATTTCTATGTGCATGCGTGCAAAATCCATACCACTCCTTCCGTAACGTTCATGAGATCCGACGGATAGGCAGTGTTGCTGACTATTGTAATTGAGTTCCTCTGGAGAATTTTCCTTCATTGAAAATTCTGCTTGGAACTCGGAACCTTTTTTCTTACTTTTCATAACTTCCGCCCTTTTCTTTCTTGAGCGGCTCCAAACACACCAACTGCCCCGCAAGGGGGCCCAACATCGGCAGACACGCTGAGTCCGGCACTACCTACCAGGCTGATATCCGAAACAATTCCCACACATTCAGATCCCTCAAGAATGTGAACGGTCGGGTCTATCAGATTCATCGGTATTTTGCAAAAGCCACTTTAATCACTCGACGGTTCTCGGTGAATATATTTGCGTCTACTTCGGACTTTTCGCTCGTTCCCTTGTCAACCACCTACCCTGGCAATGTCATGAACTGTCAGTGTCAATAGTCAGAAAAAGGAGTGATAACTCCCGTTAAAGAAACGAGCATAACTCAGCCCACTTTAGTCTGTTTGAGGATCTCGCGCATAGACTGTGGCTTGAACTCGCCCTCTACAGGGACAGTGCGGCCCTCAGCAGAGCACTTCTCGATCCACGCAGTAGGAGCAACAATAACACCCCGTCTCGTAGCCTCCTAAACTAGTAAGCGTTAAGGAAATTCGAGTGGCCACAAGTGATCCAAGAATATCTCACCTCCAAAGCTGTCTCGTTAAAGACATCATCAATGACGGCGACATCGCATTGCTCCAGCCTCGACTCTACACTGGCCGCCCCGTTCGACATAGCAACGCTCTTGAAACTAATAATTCTCGAACTCAGCCACTGAATACATCGTAGTGGTGAACTCACTGCGCTCGAACTTCTGTGGACGTCCCCAAGAAGCAAAAGCGCATCCCTTGAAATACCTAAAAACGCAGAGCGATGCTTTACAGTTTTTATGTTCGACTGATGGGAGAATGGGAATCAATGTAGCGACACCATCCTCTCCTGCCCATCAATTGTGACGATGATTTTCCCCTCGCGCATACCTCACGCGAGTGACCGATTTTTGCGAAAAAAATTCCCGAAACTCCGAATAGAAAAAAGACAACAGCACTTGCACGTATTTCATTCTCCCGTTAAGCGAAGGTTTTCCTCGTTAACAAACGAGTGGTCACACAAGGGCCCCCTCTCACCTTCAACGCGAATTTACGCTCGTCATGAGGACGAGCCTTGAGTTTCCAACACTCATCGATGAAGGCCGGCCTGATTCCAACAACCAAAGTGGACGATTTCATATGAATGGAAGTGACCTACAACTTCAACGAGGCTTTCAGGTCGTGAGCCGCCGCTCTGTACTTGGCGTTCTTTAGGTCAACACTCCCACATATGAGGATGTCCAACTGAATCGGTACCACACACTCGCCCGTAACCAATTAGGCTCGGCCGGGCGGCTCTCAGAAGGACTGGAGACCGCAGAGACGCAGATTATCCCACCAAAGTGACCAGAATTCTCGACCAGCCTTTATCATCAATTTCGATGGTTGAAATTGCTCTCTCAATTGTTGCTAAACATTCCGATAAATCGAGGTACGAATATTGTGATTGGAATTGGTTTCGCTAACGAGTGGCCCAGTAAACAGAGTGAGTGCTCCTAATGAGCGTGCTTCCTATACTCCTGATGAGGGCGTAGAGTTCGAATCCCACCCTACATCCTCAGTGAGCTCTCGCCTATCATACCCTCCCATCCAGGGCAGCAACCGAGATATCTGCTCACGCTGGGGCAAAGGCAACCCCGTCGTCGAGACCTGACACACCAGTATCAGCGATGATGGGAAGGTGTGGTACCAACCTTTTGCCCTTCTAAGATATCGTCGTATATCACCGGTATGTCCGACCGCGGGTCCGACGAGTTCGAAAGATACTGAATGAGATTTCCTCGATCTTTCCTTAACCCCTGAACTCACTTTCTCGTAGTAAGGTCGGCCCACAACTCTCCTTCCCTCACCCTTCAACGCCTCATCCACAGCCTGCCGGAACTGCTGCCCGCTGAACTTTTGGAAAACCCAAAGTTTCGCGCTCTCAAATGAACACGTTTGACGGCCATCCACTTCTGCTGGCGGCGAGTACGAGAACCATACCATGCTCAACATGGCACAAAAACGAAAGAATAAGGCAGTAATTACGCCGATTACGCCAAGGTTTCCCATCTGGTGTCCCGCACCACTTGCTCTCTTGCAATTCCTCAACGCACTCCCACCAACCAATGACTAACACTGCTCACAACCGTTCAAGTAAAACTTCAATTATTTTCATCGTCTTCTGTGCTCTCAACTTTCCGACGTTTCCTCGCTGCTGCCAACCGCATCTTCATTGCTTCCCTTCGTCCCACCGCCCGAGGAACTAAAATGGGCGAATTATTCCGAAATCGTCGGGAATTACCCCACAGTTGACCCTTACATTCCTCATCTCTCCTCAATCGCGCCTGCGCGGCTTCAGCCTCGGCATGGAACGCATCAGCAGCCTCCCTGTCTTCTGGGTTGTAGTTCCTGAAAATCCGCGACGAAATTCTTCATCAATTTTTTTATTAATATTTTTATGTTCTGGCACCTTGCAGAAAGGACTGTACGGTTATTAATAGCAAAGACATCTTCATAACACTCTAAGATGATACAAAAAGCGTCGTTAAATTTCCGTCGTGAGCTCCCTAATGCACAGCAATGATAAATTCCATCATTCCCCATGGTCAACCTAGGATACTCCCAGCACTACCTCTCGAACACTTGACGTATCCCGCCGTCCATGCCCTGCACCTCGGAAGTTTCAGCGGACTCAGGGACATTCGCCGAAGACGACGATGGAGTGAATCTGAGAGGATACGCCGCGCTGACAATCTATCTTTAGCATGAGTCAACCTAAGATACGCAATACCACCGGAATATCCCGTCACCAAAAACCAACGAGTGCCCCCGACAGGATTCAACCCAGGACACTCCGACTGTGATCAACGAGTCACTACGACAAAAGACAGGATCTGTAAGTTGCACGCTTCAACCTAAGATACGCAATGCTAACAGAATATAACGTCATTTTGGAACCAGCGAGTGCTCTTGAAAGGATTCAACCTAGGATACCTTAACTGTAACTAACGACTCACTACGACAAAAGGCAGGATCTGTAGGTTGCACGCTTCAACCTAAGATACCCCGAACCTCTCTTCCCCATTAATACCTCTCCGTCTCATTCTGCCATGCGTCCATTTGCCTTACTTTACTACCAAAATTCACCAATCTGCCGCCGCCACCGAGATCGTCGTCATCCCCGCCATTCGTGTCACCACCACCGCCCTCCGCCGCCGTCCGCATCAACTGCTCATAAATGGAGGCTTTCTCCTCGAGTTTCCTGAGCATCGACAGAAAACGCAAATGACCATCCATCAGAGTGTCACCCGCAGTTCAACAAGCGCGATTATAAAGACTGGTGATACGGTTGCCGACTCACAATCAAGTCAAGATATTGGAAAGACTCTCGGGCGGTTCAATTTATGAGCAGGGACTCGGTGATAATAGAATATATCATATATATAATATAATTATGATACTCTAATTACTCGTGCTATCTCTATGTTCCTACCAGGGCTCAGGCAGCAACTGAGCCCGCAGCTATACCCCTATACTGGCTATCACCTGCCCGGTCGAAGGGGTGCTGCACAAGAAGAAGAAGAAGAAGAAGAATTATAATACCTAATTATACCTAATTATTACCTACCTAATTATTATACCTATAATTCATTCCAGGCCAAAAAATCTATGATTCCGGTTCCTAAGCGAGCGACAATTCAAAACCTACTCCAGTTCTATAATCACGACTGATATCAATACACATTAAACTACGAGAATTGTCATTGTAGATTGGGTAATGAAGAGAAAGAGCCCCTCATAATAGAGTTTGAATACCAATAAGTCACATAATTACCACCGCCTCAACAAAGAGAAAACCAATTCCTTCTTCTCTACTCTACACCCATAGTCACGCACGCTAAGTTTTTTGGGCGCCGCGAAGTGCGCGAAAACCGCCATGTGATGCGCAGTATCATGAACACTCTGCGGCAATAAGGTCGGCCAAAACCCTCACACTGCGTCTAAAGAAAAACCGAGCATCAATCGAAAGAGTAAATTCCATTTGGACGTCAACCTGTTTGTAAGGAAATAACTCGCCCAAGATACGTCTCTTATCACCAACCCACGCCGCCGTTTTCCCTCACTCATCCCCACTAGAGTTTTTCCTCAGCGAAGTCTACGTGCTGCGGGTGACACTTTATTAACCGCCTCAAAATTATTCATTAAAATTCTACCCTCACCCGCAACCTCAGCTGGCCCCCTACTACTACTTTCTCACAGCTTCGCTCCGAACATCCTCATCGTCTTCGTCACTATCAGCATGCCTTTTGGACCGCGCTAACTTGGCCTCTCTTCAAAGGCCTGACTTTACCCTCCGGTTTTTTTACGCTTCG
>JABANP010000325.1:0-58203 GCA_013115135.1 Perkinsus olseni | reverse complement strand
ATTAACATCAGGTCGGAATCGAGACCCGAGAACTCGAGATTCTCGTTCTTCTCGTTCTCGTCTCGATCTCGAATAGTTCCGAGACGAGATCGAGAAAATTTCTGAGGACTCGAGAACGAGACGAGATTTGGCAGAGCTCTCGAAAATCTCGTATCTGCATGCATACTGCGGGTTGAATGTGAAATATCAGTCATGGATATCGAGGTACTGTAACATTCGGGATGGAGTTTCGTCGCTGGAACTCATGAACAGGCCCAAACCCGGAAGTTTCGTCTGCGAACGGAGCTTTTTGATATAAACCGATCTTCGGTGGCGAGTAATTCTCAACCAAATGCAAGCTAGGTTGCATGGATAGCACACCGGCTCCGAGAATCGAGAACGAGATCGAGATCGCCGGCAGACTCTCCGAGACACAACGATCGAGAATGAACAACGCAAGCTCTACGTCGAGACGAGACCGAGATGTCTCGAACAGGATTTTTCCGACCGACCTTAATAACTTATTAACCTATTAATAATAACATCATGTTAACAGCCTCACGATTATGTCTACTTCTCTCAGTGTCTAGCCAGATTCTAGTGACCCATCAAGATCACCCGCGAACCGACCTGATGTCGTGTTCTTGATCGCACTAACAGGTCGGCTCAAGTCCACAGTAGAGGTAGTCTCAAAAGTGGCCCTCGATGAAGCGGCAGTGAGTGGGCGGCTTGATACGTGATGCGTCATCAACGCCTGAGCACAGAATGAACAGAAACCCGAGCCATGCAGTGTCCGTCACTTGAAACGCCAAGTCAAGCGTGCTGGTGTATCTTAACGTGGGCCCTATTCCTAGCCGAATTTCCAGACGCGTGTCGTTCGAAAGGCGTCCGCTGCCGAGGCAGGGATGACCCGCACCGATCGGGCATCTCTGCGACACAGAGGTCCCCCTACAGTTTATATGGTATAACCATCATCTGCGATAACGGTTATACCGTAAATCTGGCAATCTGTAACGTTACCGCCTTACCGGTCGCTCCCTGACGCCTCCCAGCACTGCGCTTCTCGGCCTCATCGGCTGCTGCGAGAGAGTTATGCTGCCCCTCTCGAAAATAGCAGACCGTGGTCGGAGGAGTTCCCTGGTGCTGCGCTGCGTCCGAAGGCTCACCGCGCTACCACTGTAAGTGGAGGCTGTTCTTGGCCGACGCAAATCCGCGTCGCTTTGAGACTTCAGAGTGATGATTTTCCTATAATCCGCGCCAGTACTGGGCCATTCTTGTCTAGAGGCCACCGAACCCGCCTCTTCGGATCGGTTGTGATCAACATGAGGCTCGTGGGTCACTCTCACGAACCACCTGCAACTAAGTTAAAGCATTTTCACGCTTGACCATCCTCAATGGACGCCCAGTTAGCTCTATGCAACGAGTTCCCGTGGATGGCATTTTGCCACATGTCAACGAAGGCTACAAGGCTCATCTTCGCTCATTATCAGCTCCACCACACAATGCCAGTGCTATTAGCTTAGTAAGCTAAGCCGTGCTACACCGCCTGGTGTAGTGCTAGTGGAGGGTGACCGTCGCCTTCCGAAGGTGTGCTACCAATGCCATTCCGTAGTTCACTCTATTACTAACTTACGCGTAGAGACTCATCCTACAAGCTGCTCTGTTGAGCTTAAACAGCCTAGCGCGCAGGGCGAAAGTGTCGGGTACGACCATTACAGAATCTCGAGTGGCTCAAGTGGCACTAACTCACTCATAGGCTTCGTCCAAGACTTTCAGACTGCTTCCGGCATGCCCCGTAGCCGCTGGCAGATCCAACCTCGCTCTGGCAGCTGCACGCCTCTCAAAGGCCGTTCCCGCCTCGAGGATGCTGGAATCGACCAACTGATGGAGCTGACGGGAGATGACCGAACCTAGACGAGGAAAGGTGGTGTTTTGGGCGGATTCCCTCGCTTCAGATTGCTCACGCTGTCCGCTAGTGTTCGACCGGAGCCATGACATCATATGCTTGTATTTCGGTGAGGTCCGTAATGTATGAGGAACCATCTGAAGCAGAAGCATCACAGTAATCACGTTCCCATCAGGCCACGTGATTCAAGAGTGAGACGATGTGGGCAGATTGTTGACGGAGGCTAGCTTGGCGACAGAATTGGGAAGATCATCAGTAGGCAGCGACCGGAGCAGCTATTCACAAGCACGCTGCTGTAGATACACACACATCGTCGCTGATCTCCAGACTGGGACTTGGAGCGACTCTCGGCCGTCGGGTTGATAGGTCTGAGACATGCAGTAGTGCTGTAACGCACTGAGTTACGTCACGGTCGGTCACTGTAACAGTCATGCAGTTATCGGTCGCTCCTCTAGTGCTATGGGTCACCCTCCATCATAAGGGCGCACAGGTTTCCGACTCGGAAATTCCGAGAACACTCGCACACAACTTCTGTCCCCAAGCTTGGCGTTCATCTAGCTTGTAAACGTTGCTAGGTTTTACTAGTAATATTAGTAATATCATATCACTAATCGAATACTATCTTCAAGGACAAGGATACTTAAAATGGTATGAGAAGCATACCATGTTTACATAACACAACCGAGCATCTAGAATTCTCTCGGCTACTCGCTCTACCCGCTGCACTCCTTCACAATCAGCCCAATCCACTGCACAGTCTACATTACACAAGGGAGCTGTCCTCATACTAGCTTCGTATTATCAGCCATTTCTCTCAAGTACTCCACTTTCTATCTGCTCTATCTCGGTTATTATGAGCCCAATCTAATCGCGTTCGACAACTACACCTACTACACGACGAGACAATACATATTGTTATAAAGGGAGTTTCAAAACTTCGTGAACAACTTTGAACTCTTGAAATTTCTCAACGACCGACTGTACGAAACTTAAACTTTGTGATATTATGGCTAACATGGTGAGGAATGAACGTGGCTGTTGTAAAGACCCTCTTTTATGGGACTAATGAGCATGTCGTGTCCTGTCGGTTTCATCTCACGCTGGTGGGGATGCCCTCGACTAGAGTTAATTGAGAGGCATTGGGGCTCGAATGAAGGCTGGAAACTTATCTCACGTTACCCTTGCGACTTGCTCAACTCCCTCAGCAGTCACTAGGAGGGCACGAGTGAGAATGCCATAATAGCCATGTTCATTCCTCACCATGCTAGCTATACTCTCACAAAGTTTCAGTTTCGTACAGTCAATCGTTTAGAAATTTCAAGAGTTCAAAGTTGTTCACGAAGTTTTGAAACTCCCTTTAGTACTAGTAACAACTCATATACTTTTTTCTTGCGATTAGACTCTCAGGACCGAGCAAACCAAGTGTGCCTTCTGGTCACTCGAGCGTCCGTGAACGATAATTCAGAAGACCCTCAATCCCGACTCGACAGAGGCCCGATGGAGAGCTGAGAACTCTCACCTAGTTTGCTAGCACCACGAAAAGGGCCTCTACTCTGTCGAGAACCGCGAGGATGGCTCATAAGGTAGTAGCAACGCACAGACGGCCTGAAGAGAGCTCGGATCAAACCTGCTTGAACCGATGACCAGTTACTGATAGGACTGATGCCAGCCGCCGTGTTTGATTGAGTTGACTTGACACGCGACAGATTCGTCGATTAGACACTGGGCTTCTTATCAGAATCGGAATAAACTTTGAAGACACAACCAAGTCTGCGCCAGCTCGAGAAGGTTTAACTCCGGCGGCGTCGAAAACCATCCCGGGTGAGCTTTCCCCATCCGATAGAAACTGGGGGCGAGTAAGAAAAACTGAACCAGAAAACTGACAATTATGGTTAATGGCCATTCTCGTATTGCGGTGGATAAAGACGACTTTGTTCGTGAAAACACTTTTGTGAAGAGACTGACTGATTGAGAACACAACACCCGAGTTTTGCCATTTGGAATCCAATCTTTCATCTGTTGTTTCTTATCATCCGCTACTTAGCTTAGCTTCAGCGTAGCTTCTTGTCGGAGCAAGATAGGATCTGCTGTATAAACATTACACTATTTTCGTCGCACGTTTCGTTGCTTTGGCGAGAGGGTTATAGCTTCATAGCATTATTTCAATCCTTTTCCTACTTCATTCCGTCGAATGATTCACGGACCGTAAAAAATGGTTCATAGAAAAATACAGCAAAGCACAGAATTCAATTATTTGTGTAGTATCATAGCGGATGTTAGTCAGTTTCATGTGGCCTTGTATTCCCAATCTCTTCGTCAACTCAACGCGTTACGCATATTTTAAAAAAATCTGAGAATCTCATGCAGCAGATTTTTTTAAGTCTGACTGTGTGGCTCGGCGATCGCTCGCATTCGTCGGCATGCTATCGTCAGAACCCTCAGCTCGCTCCTCTCATCGTCTTCTGCTGGATTCGTGTCTACGGCTGGCAGGTCTGTGTCAGCCTCGACGTCACGCCCAAAAGTTGCCAAGTTGAAAACTCGCAAATGGAACGTCGCACATTGGTGAAAAATGTTGGGCTCGCTGTAGCTGGCATGACGGGGACCTTATATCAACTACTAACTCGATAGCACCAAGTTGCATGGAACGAACTTCACATAAGATACACTGCGCGGCTGCGTCACCGTGACGCGTTCACAGAATGTGATTCGGTAGGCTCGATCATCGTTACTCATCGTCAGCAAGCTACTGTTTCAAGGACTCGCCGCTGCCGACCCCTCGTGCCACTATAGCGCCTCTCGGAGTAGACCTGTGGCTGGTGCTGTACGCTCTTCTTCCGCGGGGAAGCTCCTCTCCTCAGGGCTAGTCTACTTCCCGCCAAAATAGTGTCGGTTGCTGTGCTCGTACGTGTCACACGTAACGTGTGCAAATAGCGTTGCTAGCCTTGCTTGCGTGCACTGGCTGCGCAGCTACTCACGATCATCGGACTTTGATCAGGACACGTGTTTCACCAGGTACGCTCCGTAGATACTGTTGGCTCATTGGTTGGTGGATAACTCTGAGTAGCTATTGAAATAGTACTGGAGAGATTAGCCTTCAGCTTAGTTGCAAGTAGCAGGGCATGCTAAGCAGGTTGTCCTAGCAATGGCGGGCGACCATTCTTAAATCAGTCTCCTGTAGCTCCTTTCTGGACACCAACTCCACTCTCTCGCCATGATGAACCTCTTCTCGACCTGTCTCGTCTTCACTTCACTTTTTGTAACTACGACATGCCAAATCTCGGGCGAATTCGCTACCGAAGTAGAAGGCTTACGTCTGGCCTACAATGTGGACAAGGACGGTGATGTCAGACTAAGTGTCGAGCGACCGGATGGACGACGATCCCGCGGTGGATCATTCCCTCTCAGGGAAGTTACCTCACAAATGGACCCTGGTGGATTTTTCATCACGAATTACACCGTCAACTTTGGACGCGGACTTTTCCGCGGTCTCCGACGGCGCAGCTTCCTCCTACCGGTCTCACGCCTCCTCCCGGATGCTAATCTCGAGAGAGGAGATCTGACCGACCTCACAATGACAGACTTCGGGATTATCCTAGCCCGCCTTCAAGGCCAAGAACTGCAGTTCATCTGGAATACCCGTAGTCTGTCTCCGGGCGTATTCAGGTTTCGTCAGAGAAGGGGTGGTATGAACGAGCTGACCTATCGCATCAGCTCCGATGGACGTGTGGAAATCAACGTCGGTTGTCGCGGACTTGACGGCGTCAGCGAAACATTCAGCCTAGAACAAAGCCGTGATCCAATCAGGGTATACTTTACTAGGTCTACTGAAGGTAGCTCCATTGTGACCTTCCGAGAGCAGGTAGTTGCGCTCTGCGGTATCGGAGAGGATGCAGATCTGTTTCAAGTGGTGCTCTTCGCGGACGGGGACAGAATCTACGTGCCTTATCCGATTCCGGGCCGGAACTCAGCACTCTTGCCTCTCGACAGGATCGGCAACTAGACCTGGTTCTTCACGCAGAGCCTCTGAATGATGAGCACTCAGTGGTCTGTAATTCTGTTGTTCATATTACTCGACGACAGGTCACCTGTCACAGGTGGCTGGCCTCTGTATATCTCTCACACCCGATCGTGCCCGTTATCGTTCGTTTTTTCTCTACTCGCTATCAGTCCGTCATCGAGCAACATCTTCTGTCGGGTATTTTCTTCTCAAATCTATAATGAAACGAAGTACGATGTGCACTGCTGTACCGAGTACTGGTGGCTTCTTAGCGTACTGTGGTGGCGCTGATACAACATCGCCTTACACTCCGTATGCAATCGCTACAGCGCTGTGCGAAGATGATCCGAGAGACTTCATGTTTATCGTCGTTGGACCCATCGGACTAATGACCGTTTCCGACTGCGCCGTGCGTTGGTGGATTTTGTAAGCAGCCGGCATGGCCCACTATGGCCCGCGATTCGGTCTCACCCAGTGACGCAAGCTTCTGTATACTTTTGCGGAGTAAATCTGACGAGTAGATTCGTCTTTCCTCATCTTCTCTTCTTAAGAGTGACTGGCGTAGCTGCGTGCAGCTGGTTCGCATTATCTCAGTATTACGTACCCTCTCAAAGGGCCCCTCAGTCAGCAACTGGTCATGACTTGCGTTGTGTCTTGCAGTGTCTCTCCTCAATATCGCAAGCCGTTCAGGTTGAACTGCTGCAGTCCACTACCGGCGTGCCGAAAACGCCGTTGTCGGCACTGCCAGCCACTGTCGAGGTGAAGTACCGCTCCATTTCGATTTACCGATTTTTTCCAACTCATCCCATCACTGAAATCTCGCGGTCCAGCACCCAGAAGGTGCGGTCCTGCGGAGGCACATTGTGCCTGGCACAATTCCTTCGGTCTCTTCCGTGCGACGTGTTGTCGGCGACAACCCGAACCCGACAACTTGTCGCACGGGTACGCAGGTAACGGGGTAGCCCCGGCAATCCTCCTGAACTATCACGCTACAAGCCAGAAACCCCTCGCGCATGCTGCAAAATGCAGAGGGATCGCGAAGAACACATCCAACACCCACCATGGGATCATCCCTTTCCCTCTTTCGGGCGGTCCGTGTCGGGCTATATTTGAGTTGCCGAACCTGCTCATCATCTCATCTCTGCTTCTGCCACCTTCGAGCACGCGTTCGACGAGATTCCACTTCTGTGCGGAGCTCCGAGATGAACCCTGCGAGTATTTCCCTTCAGCAGACCTGCGAGACGATACTCGGATTCAACTGATGATGAGTTACTGATACGCACACGGTGGAGGCCGAAAACACTTCGTCAGAAGACGCCCGAGGCCGGCTTCGGCAACTCGGCTTCGGCTTCGAGCTCCGTGGGAGAGGCGAAAAAATTGAACTTGCAGAGGTTCTCAAGCCACTCGCAAACTGCAAGTTGCTGTGTTTGATTAAATCGACTGGACACACAACAGATCCGTCGATGAGACACTGGGCTCCTTAGCAGAGCCAGAATAAACTTCGAAGACACAAAAAAGTCTGCGCCAGCTCGAGAAGGCTTAACGCCGGCGGCGTCGAGAACCATCACGGGTGAGCTTTCCCTATTTGCTCGAAACTTGAGGCGAATGTTTCAACCTGAGAGTCGACCCACTTGACTCCGAGTATGGCATGTAGAACTCTAGTTGCGTAGGGGGCAGCAGTGCACCAAGCGTCATAATTGGCCTTCAAACCACTGTGAGTATACGTACACATCAATGCTAATATGAGCAAGTGAGCGCAAGATAGCAAGATATGGCTGCGACTAGTCTGTTGGTCAACACTCGGAGAGACAGAAACAAGAAGAATTTCAGGTGACCCAGCTCCGGGCAGACGTGTGCGTGTGAGTTTGAAACCAAACGCCGTCGCTGGCTTAGTTAGACTCAAGCTACTGCGGCGAGACTTCGCATGCCAAGTCCCGTATGCCAAATCCGCGTATGCCAAGTCGTGTGTCATACGACATTCCATGCTATTGACATGCTTCTTGATGGACCACCTCATTGCAATGTTTATCAACGCTACAGGGAGTCCCTAACCGAGCACATCGGCAGAAGTCTAACTAAGCCGGAGACTGGCTTTAGACTAAAAACTTTCCAACACGCTGTTCCACATTCCGTGCCATTGTACTGGAAAACTTCATTCCAAAAGCCCCGAGCCTAGGTTGTGCCTATCGGGCCTGTCGCGGACTGCCCACCTCTCTCCTCAGTTCCTCAATCTCCGGCATGTCATGTTCCTCGATGAATTTGTTGAACGCCGCTTGCTTGGAGGACCCGACACGCTTCTGTACCTGCACCGTCGACGAGGATATTCTATCGTAACCAAACTCTAGCACCGACGCCAACCGTTTTGGGAGGGACAGTGGGCGTCGGAAGGCGGACAGAGCGTCAGTGACTCATCGCTGTTGTCCCTTCATCTCAACTACTAGTGAGCAGCCTATTACCGCGACGTTTGGCCCGATAAAAGACCTTTCGGATCCGGAAAAATCTAGCAAAAACCATTTCCTATCTCAATTAAAATCCGGCCAGAAATTATGTTCCTTAGCCGTAGTAGCAGTAGCGAGGCGAAAGACTAGTGAGTTTCCAATGACCCACCTCCAAAGCTATGTCCACTGCCCGATTAAGAAAACGCGCAACTCGACGGAAGTCCTCTTCAGTGCACCCTGAAAGACATCTAACACTCCGCAAATTTGAACTAATCGGTAGCTCGAGGAACGGAAGTCACGTGGAGGACGTGCCATAGCACCGCTAACTCAAAGCGACCTAATAAACGACAAATGCTTGTCAACAACCGCTTGCTACATCCCATTCTCGACACACCATTTCTGTGATGTATCTACACAATTGTTGTCCCTTCCTGAGGGAGTCCTTCCTACTTAAGCTCATCCAATCTGTCTCTGTATGTCTTTCGCTGTTACTAACATAACTCTCTCCTCTCGAGTTACCCTATTGAGTTCTTCAAGTACACTACAATTTCATACTCGAATCCCGCAACCACTTCAAAACGGCGAGTCCCCATAGCACCTCTAGAAGTCATCGCTGGGCTTCCAATTCTGAGACCGCTCGGGTTCATCGCACTCCTGTCGCCCGGTACGGTGTTCTTATTCAGAGTGATGGAGGCAAGCTCACACACCTGAGATTTGATAGAGAAGATATTCAACTGGAGAACCACTCTTTCGGCACAGAAAACCCCAGCGCAATCCCACAGCGCCCAGGTGAGAACTTTTATTAAAAAAGAACTCGCAGTGGACCTAAGGCCCCTTGCGTGCTTGAATGGTACCCGACAAAATCCCCTCCCCGCAGTTCCCAAAGTGAGTAGTAGCTCAGCACCCCCTACCTTCTCGACTTTGCTACCATTGATCCCCTTGTTCTTCAAATCAACCAGCATCAAGTGATTCTCCGTACCTGAAATCGACCAACTCTCGCCCAGAATCCACGGAGATGCTCCCCTGAGAAAAGACACACCATCCTCACCTCCAGAAACTAAATTGAATCCCAACTTCTGCATCTCCGTGGCCAGCGCCGCGGCATTGGCAACAACCTAAGATCCGAATATGTCGTCAGACTTGAGCTACAAATCGCCGCTGACCTGCTCCTGATACTCCCGAAACTCGACCGAAGCTGCCTGCTTTAGGGCGACAGATAGGCCCGCAATGATGTGGTTGTGAGGTCCTCCCTGAAGTAACGAAGAACTCTCCGCCTTCAAACAAATTTTCCGCATTTTTCGAAACACAAACGAACCCGCTGATCCTGACGACGCGTACGAGTTCCGTAGAACTACGAGAGAAACAACCAAATACGCGCGAATACTATAGACACCGGGTTCATGACCAGTGATGCTCCGATAGTCTCTAGTAAGGCCCTCCGATAGCAGCAATATTATGATTCATAATATCATAATTTATGAAGGCTATTCATGGTGAAGGGTGAACAAAAATCGACAATCGCTTACTTGCATGCCGGGGAAAACAGTCGAGTTAATCTTTTCCGCATAATCATAAGCTATGGCGTTGCCCTTTTTATCCACTCCCTTCTGACCTATCCGATAGAATATCATAGCACCTCTCGGACCTGAGTCAGGAAGCTCCAACTCGAGTGCACCTTCGAGTGCGTAACATACTCACCTCTCAACGTCTTGTGAGTGGTAGTGGTAACAACGTCACAATCCTCAAACGGCGACGGATGTACCTTCATACCACACCATTCGTTATTCATCCTTCGTTTAAGCGACCCGTCGAAATCCCATATCCAGAGCAACGCCTCTTACCCCAGCAGCAACGAGTCCCGAAATATGCGCCATGTCGCACATGAGGATCGAACCTGCGAAGGTTTTCAATCAAGACAGAGCACAGGATAAAAATCCCTCTCCAGCCTTGTCGTCAGACGACTACGGTTCGACCATCACTTACCCGACTTATCCGCGATTTCTCGAAAACGCTCGAAGTCGGGAAATCGGGGATACGCGGAGTAGCCCGTGATGAGAATTTTCGGCCTGAACCTGCGAATAGAATAAAAATAAAACAAGAGCAACGCACCGAGAGCACCCAATTCTCTTAAGACTTGAGAGAGGCGATTCTCCGATACGTGGCGTTGAGGAGCTGCAGAAAGTTAACCGGATGGATAGAATCGATCCATCGCTCGCTTTCTCGCCGTATTTTTCACACTAAGCGCTATTTTTCTGAGGAAAAATAGCCGGGAAAAAGTCAAATTTTCTTTCCACTGACCTCCTGTCACAGGCAGTTTTCAGAAGTGATCCTAACCAGGGCAGGATCATCCTCACGGCTCGTCAACAGAAAAGATGTCTGGAACACGCCATGAGGCCCATCCCTACCTCGTCGCCAGGAGCTCGAGCTCATCATAGTCGATGAGCCCGGTCTTCTCATCCAGCCTATAAGGCATCGATGTCCAGAATTTCGATACCATTGAGACCTTCTTCGTATCTGACTCATCCCAACACAGAACGTGCATTCTCGACGAGCAACACGAGAAAATTTCAGTCGTTTTTTTTCGCACGACTCGCTCTCATCTCGAAACCCATGAGCACATTAGAGTTTCACCCGTAATACGTGAAGTGGCGTTTTTACGCCAAGTAAAAAAACGCGAGAAACGCGAAATTGCTTCGCGTTTAACACCGCGAGGGAAAAAAACACCTCAGGTTTTCACGCGTTTTTCACTTGTCGAGTGTGAATTTCGCGATGTGAAGTGCGAAATGTGTTTTTCACTAGTGTTTTTCACCTCGCGGGTAAAAACTCCATTGTACCAACAATAATACTAATGTATCGGTTGCACGCACGAAACGACCGATTGTAAAGATCTAGTCGCGTGATGAAATCCACTTCTTTTTACCCGCTTTTTTTCCACCCGAAATTTCATTCCAACAGAGCTAAGTGTGTGCGAGAGTTTAAGCTTGCCGACAATACCACTCAGCTAGACTAGCATCGATGGCAGCTCAGCCCAGTCGATCCTACCCGTTTGGTATCCATGAGAAAGGTGACCGCCGTGCGGAAGGTCCAGGGCCATCAATCGATCATGAGGCTCCATCAAAGCCGTGTAACTACAATCCATGAGTAAGGACCTAGACTACCCGCGGCCGAGCTTTACACTTGAAAGTTGGCAGGGGATCCGGAAAGGGGCTGGACGTTGACGCCCCATTTTTTTCCGGACTGAGTCTGTAAGCGTCCAGCGCTCTGAAATGCGATCACTCCCAGCGGAAGTCCTCAAATAAATCATCGGTCAGCTCGCACCACAGACCCTCCACCGCTTCGACTGACGGGTAAAAAATTTTACCGTAAAATAGTGTTGAACGTCCATGGCCGCCGGAGACCCAAAAAAATGCATCACTCTGAGCTGGTTCATATTACTGAATGGTAAAAAAATGGTACGGTAAAACTGAATGGTGAAAAAAATTCATTGATAAAAATAACGTCTCCAGTTAGTGCAAAAATTGAGGACGCTACCACCGCCCGACCCCCTCGAACGCTACGGAAGTCGGGCAGCTAGCCCGAGCGTCGAAAAGGTCAGCCCTCCCTTATAAGTTACCTCTGACGACAAAGATTCTCCATCTGGTCAATATATTCATTACCACCATAATATCGAGCATTAGGGTAGCCCTCGGAGTACCTGATTGGCATCCCTTGGGTACCAGCCAAACCCTTATTCTGGAACTTTTTCCGGCGTTCTGAGATAAATTCTGGGTTTCAAAAACAGTATATCGAACGCTCCAAATTACAGCAGAAATTGTGGAACTCCCACAAGCTCACAAGCACTCTCATGCTTCGAGTATGCTGGATGGCTCAGTGCTCCACAGATCCTACATGGTTGTCGAGTGGGTCGGTAAAAATGACGAGAATAAGCTATCAGGAAAAAAGCGATGGTTTTCGGACCCAGAAATTACTTGTTGGTCATGATGGAGCCAATGGCATCCAAAACGGCCTGACTGGTGAAGTTCTCTGAGGCGATGAGGACCAGATTCTTCTTCTGTCTACCCCTCTCTTTCTCAATGATACTAGCGACCTGACGGGACGTCAAGGATGAAAACGGTTGCTCATCCCAGAATGTCCTTCAATGATACTTCCAGGAGCCTTCAGGCAACTCATCAACCTCGATCATTCATCAAGATGAGTGTCCACAGCTCGACTGTCATCAGCACTCAGTTCCTCAAAAGACTCTCCCCTAGGTCACTCCCTTCTACACGAGTAAGCGACCCCTGGCCTCACAGACAGACTACTCTCCACAATGTCCTGCGCGACACTGAGGCGGTGGGGTGTTGGTAGAGAGGCGTCCACGATTCCGCGCCGAACGCATTCTAGATCGAGCACGACTCATGCTTAGAATTTGTGGAGAGATTTAGTCAAGAAATCTCCCAACTCTGCGATATTGGCAATTCCTCGAATCCGATAAAGAACAAGAAGACAACCGGAACATACTCAGATTCTTTCACCGCGCCACGAAATTGCTCACCTCCGGATCCACATCAGGCAAATGGGCGTTGAGCCTCTGTGCCTGCACGGAAATACTCCTGCTGCTGATGCTGACGGCTGAGCTCAGCAACCGACGGTAACCAGGGATGGACCCGGCGCGAGTCAACATATGAAAAAAGTACTCTGTGCAAATGAACATGAACCCTCGGTTCGCAAATATGGCAGGAAACGCCTAATGCTTCAGGTCTCGATTCTTTCGACTCATTTCAGTTTAATACCCATGCACAGCCCAGCAGACGGAGCGATGTGAGAACCGATGTTGCCTCCCACCGCTAATGAACAGTTTACGTGCTGACTCTTCAACAGGACGTCTATTTTTTTGGTTCACCGGAGGGCTCATATCATTTCAGAATTAGAAAAAAGTCAATATGGCCATTCGATGCTCTCCTTAGATGTGAAAAACGGGATACTGCCGCTCCACTCACATCGCCGAAATCCAACCAAATCCGCCATCAACTAACTCGAATAAGCGAACAAAATCGCACCCTATCCTTCGTCGTTCTAAACATTCTCTGGCCCCGGCCAGTCTGCCCATCGTGCCCCGCAAATACCACTACTCTATCAATCTTTGACAGTCCCTGAATGGCCCGCGGAGTACCCCGTCGCCTCGTATCATTTGTCATTTTTTCTTGACAGAGCTGTCAAGGAACGTCCTTGCGTTGACGTGTTCGAACGAATGGCTTCATAATAAATCACTAGAGCCTCCAGTCTCCAACCAGAGCACTTGTGTAACATTTATCGACCGTCTGGCACTGTATGAGAAAAAAGGATTTTTCTGAAAAATCCGAATCATTTTTCAAAAAAATGAATTTTTTTGGAAGAAGGATTTTTCAAAAATCCTTCCCCACAGAATTCACGACACGCGGTAACGTTTTTTTCACCAATATGCAAGCATTAGACTGTTCTTCGCTCATTCCCATCAACACCCAGAGAAAGTGGCTCTGATGAGAAAAAATAGTTACTTGAACCACTTTTAGTCGACTACTCTAACAACCAAAAATACTCCCGAGACGCAGCCGAAAATGCCGCCTCAGGAGGCGTCAGTACGAGAGTTGCCTGAGCGGGAAGGTCACGTGCTCCTATCGGATTGAAGATGCTACCCCAAGGTTTCCAGGAAACGATCTTTATGGGAAAAATAGAAATGAGAGCGTTATCGCGCTGTAGTTGAATCCATTCGGATCTGTCGTACTCCGAGAAAACGGCCACCGTATTTGGACTGAACTCGATGCGATCAAGGTCTAGAAGGCAGGAGAACTGTAATACTGGAAGTCTGAAAAATTGATTCGAAGTCTGTAGACTCCTTTGAAGTTCGCAGATTGTCTGACGTTCGAGCCTCCTTGACGCAGGGTTCGTTCTCTCATTGCTACAGCCATTACCTTGCAGCTCACCCACGGTTAGTATTTCACAACTAGCTCGAGTCGCCCGGCGACAGGGATCTCCCAGCCCCGCTCCGGCGGAGAGGCTCCGCTGTCCATGTATCGTACCATGGGCGCCGACGCCGAAGATCATGCGATGTAGCGACATGTAGCGATTTTGGCATCAAAGATGCTTGACAGACATTTCCCCCGACTAGAACTCTGCTCACAAATATGTGTTGCTGAACTACCCAGTGAAGCAATATAATGGTGCTGTGAGAGACGGCTCAGGGCCTCGGGCTCCGACGGCAGAATCTCTACGAAGCTTCTGAGCGCATGTGAGTATCAACATCCGCAGCGCGGCACAGCGGCAGTCGTCCACATGAACATTCTATGGGTGCTCATGTACTGATAAAGTTAACAGAAGGGACCTCATCAGCGGTACTATTCGCGATTCACTCCATGGCAAAAACTCGAACTGTCTTCAACATCAAACTTAATCGGCTCTAGGGTGGGTAGTATAAAGTGCCTTTGGCGATGTTCACGGAATGGTGATACGTGGTCTCCGTCCCGAAAGGAGCCTTATAGGTACCTCTCGCATCGTATCCAATCAGATAATTCCAACCTCCACCAACCCTCTTAATGGCCATTTTCAAGTCAACCTTGAGAGGCACATTACTGCTGCCAGTTTGCTCTGTATGGCCATAAAGACTAACTCCATCACTGGTGGCGACGCCGGAGAGTTTGTGATGATGAGTAATGGCTTGCTGATCTCTCGGAAACTGAGCGCCCGAAGTTGAGGGCAAGGAGACTTGAAGATACCCTTCGTCGCTCGGAGTGAAGTGCATCTCTTGTGGGCCAGGATACCACCAGATATGATGATCCTCAGACTGGTAATCAAGGAAAGCGAAGCCGCTAGTCTCCACGCTGACATTCGGCGTCCCGAAATAGTGAGGGGAGTGGCCAACAACATCTAGCTGTATCTTCAACTTGCCTACGACCCCAGCGACGTTGGTCTTGATGACAATACCAGCACTCTCTTCATCATCCCCGTCCTTGTTGGGACCTCTCATCAAGTACAAGCAGGAGCCCGGTGATAGGACATGAATGGTGGCCCTCGACGAACGGGGACCAGCATGGCAACCCTCGGGGTAATCAGCAACCACAGGCACCTGCGCCCTCACCACTTGGAGGATACAGAGAACGCAGAACAGGTTGCGGTAGAGCCAGTTGAGGCGAAACTTTGAAGAAGCCATCGCAAGGTCACCTAAGGTGACTCACCTTGCCAAGGTGTAACAATTGGATACGTCGTGGACTGTAGCGAACGGTATGACGGGGAACTAGCGGGACGGCTCATGTCCCAGCGTCCCCTTAACGCACTCACGCCCGAGCTCTCCAGTGGCAGGAGTGCGGTTAAGCTCCCCTACAGTACGTTAACACGGGCCTCTGCATGCCTCGGTCAAAACGGCCTCAACCTCGGGAGCGAGGGAGGGGATCTTTGCAGTCGGCTCTTTCATTCTTAAAACCAGCGACTCTCGTGAGTGGAGACGACCGCGCGCAATTGTACGCAAGTCGAAGAGCTGATCGGGTAGGTTATAGTGCCGAGTTTACTCAGCTAGTGGTGGACGAGGTTGAGGTAATCTCGGACGGTCGTGTAATCACATGAGTTGAACCCACGACTGAGACGCCATCAGTAATCGTCAGCATGTGAGAACTCGTCGCCCCCTGGTGTCTCCAGAGCTAGCGGGTTAGCGGCCGCTGAGCTAGCAGTGCTAAGCTAGGCTAGCGCTAAAAATATGTGCAATTCGAATGGTCTTCGATGGAAGTTGAGTGGAAGAAATTCCTGCCGACCGGAACTTGGAGTCCTCAGGGCGCTCTAATAGGTCTACCGTGTTTTGCGTCAAAAAATTAGTAGGGGAAGGGAAGAGCTATCATCGCCGCAGCCGGCGCCACATGCACTCCACCATGCACGCGACCACAGCTAGGTAGACTGTGTCTACCTGAACTGGTAGTACCGAGTGACGTCTCACAGATGCCCGCGGCCCGCGGGCCGCGGGTGCAGCTGACGAGGGGAGTACTGCAAAAGGTTTTCACCTTTTGAATTGCCGAGTCAGACGTTGTCCCAAGCACGAAAATAACGCCGAAGCCATTATGCATTGCTGGGACTTTGATCGCGGCAAAGTATCTTGTAGGTTGTATGCGTTAGGTTGTATTCATTCACCAAATTAATGTCCTAATTTCGACCCTACTGCAAAACCGGTGGCTTCACTCACTAATGTGATATCCTCGAGTGTTGGCATGATGGCTTCACCCTCACGGTGGGCTTCTGAATGGCATGGTTTGGGGCCGAGTGAACAAGGACAAGGCCGAGGCCACAAGGGCATGCCATGCTCTGACTGCTTTATTCCATAACCACAAAGGTACTGATTGATCTAACCATCAGCCTCTAACGGAACCCACATGATTTTCCGCGTCGTTTCAATGCCTCTCGCTACCGGAGCGAGAGGCACCCTCGCCCAAACGACGGCTCCCGCAGCCGCCGAGCCGCGAAATCTGCTTTTCGATTTTCGGTTGAAGATAAAAATAAGAGTTCTCTTAGAAAATTCGGAATTTTAAATTCCAAAGAGAACTGTTTTTATCTTTTCTTACTTTAAAGAGATCGACAATAATACTTTTTTGAAAAGAAAATTCTCGATCACATACCATAACAAGCGCAATAAAACGAGCTGAGTGGGAGATAACCTCGTTCATGATTTTAAGTTATTTCTTGACAAGATACGGATCGCGAAGACTCGTCACCGCGCCACGACGTTGCTCACCTCCTCCGCGTTCCTCCACCAAAAGAACCTTCAACTACTAAATAGGGGTTTTATGGTATCATAAA
The DNA here is from genome assembly GCA_013115135.1 of Perkinsus olseni. Classification (NCBI taxonomy): domain Eukaryota; phylum Perkinsozoa; order Perkinsida; family Perkinsidae; genus Perkinsus; species Perkinsus olseni. Next base: position 41,090 of record JABANP010000325.1, on the reverse strand, counting down.
AGTACTTCTGCCGTAGGAAATACATAAGGAAATCTCCGCTACTATGAACAGGATAACACTACTAAGTTCAAGGAACAACAGTGCCAGTGCATTGACGAGGTGTCCTTTTTCCTATACCAACGCCCACTCTCCATGGCGATGCAAGTCACTCTCCCCGAACCCCTGCATGTAGATGATTTTCCCTCTACTCGTCGTCATGACTCAACTCAGACGACACCACCGAAACATCTCTCATGACGAGCAGCGCTGCACTCAAGAGCCACCGCCGGGGGAATACCAGTTGGGCCACCAGGCGTGACGTCGCTTACGACCAGTCCAGGTGGTCCTGAGCTTAACCGCACCTGAAGACAGCTCACTTTTGCTCTCTCTCGCGATGGTTCTGAGGCCTGTCGTCACTGCCCAAAAGGTAGTAGGGCGTGACTTTCTCTCAAGAAAGTCTCCCATGCAACTCACGTCGTTGATTCATATTATCCTCAGGTTTGAAGCCCCTGTTCGTCATAACAAGTTTCGGTGAGTTCACATGGGCCCACAACTTCACATCCCCACCGGCGCCCGGTAAGGGCACGGACTGCCAAGTACCATGTTTTCCCACCCACTCACGCTCGGCTTTCGCACCTCGCAAGCCAATAAAATGTCAGCGCCTAGAATCGAACCTGGGTCATCGGGTTACTGGCTTTGTGTATCTCTAGCAGCTTCAGAACAGGCTCCACGGTAGTTAGATCGAACGGTTTCTTTCCCTCTTTATTCCTCGACAATTCACTCGCCCCCCAGGATAATAATAACCTCGTCTGAAAGACACACCGCGAGTAACGCTCGGGACGACTATCATCGAATGCACGATGACAACAAAATAGTATTTTGTCAAAATAATTTTGAAAATACCGCTATGATGAGTGACTTCTAAAACGAAATTTTCGGCGTCACGGTCATTGTGGCACGAAACGGGTCATATCGGCTCAGACTCTTCTCGATGTGCTGCTCGGCGAGCAGTGCTCGCTGTCTAGAACTAGGCGTTATACAGGAAACGATATACAGCTATGCAGTTGTGATGAGCCTCTGGGCCCATTCCCCGGAATTCTCAAGCGCTGTTGAATAGACTGCTTGCTCTCCCGAGTTCAAAGAGCGCTCCCAGGATAGAGTTCACCGTGTCCTCAGACAATCCTGGGAGCGCTCTCGGATGCCCGGTCATGCCTAGCATGACGCTGTTTCGTCGACAAGCATTGACACCCTCATCGTCACCCTCATTACCATGCCGAAATCATTCTTCTTCACTGCCAAATGAAGCGCGGTGTTACCATCCTCATCTTGTTTGTTAACCTGCAACACCGCCACCACCCTAGCAGTTGGGCAACTTCTGCCGGGCTGCCCCAAAAAGACGTTGGCAGGCCCGTTGCCCGTTGAGGGGCCGTGCCGAAGTTTAATCTCACGCAATATATTGCTAACGGTACGCTGTACGGCTGCTTTGCCGCAAACCTTCTTTTCAAGACGGCGGCCCCTCACTCTTGAGGATGGCAGTATACTGTTGCTTTTCAGGCGGTCAGTCAAGGAGGGGCCGTGCCGAAGTTTAATCTCACGCAATATATTGCTAACGGTACGCTGTACGGCTGCTTTGCCGCAAACCTTCTTTTCAAGACGGCGGCCCCTCACTCTTGAGGATGGCAGTATACTGTTGCTTTTCAGGCGGTCAGTCAAGGAGGGGCCGTGCCGAAGTTTAATCTCACGCAATATATTGCTAACGGTACGCTGTACGGCTGCTTTGCCGCAAACCATTTTCGAAGATTTTCGAAGTCGGTCGGTTCCACATTTTTGCCTCAAGACACTATTTCATCCCAAGGTCGATGGATTCGTAGCGCTCGATCTGAAAATCATGATAACGCGATTTTATGTTTACAGCTACACTTTTACCAACTTATTTTGAACTCTGGCTGAAGGAAGTGAGCCCGACTACAATGACTTGGTTGATAGTATCGTGTTCTGAGAGTTCCTCCGAGCTATCCGTCCACGACTGTGAGATTATGGCTTAGTCTCAGTTTAAGACTCTTAAAGGAAAATCCATCTTCTTCCGAGTCTTGAAGGAAGATCCCGCGCCGATAGCGCTGACAGCCCCTCTTAAAGTTTGAGAAGGGCTATGTGATGGTTGACAAAATAATTGTCTACATTGTTCTCTATCGATCATTAGCTATGAGCTGTTCGTCTGTGCTACTCGTTCAGTCTGTTGCCATATCCACACCACACTGCTTTGTGTTCGGAGTATCACAGGCTATCAGCGTTATTAGCGCGAGACGGCCCATCGCTAGCCCATGGGACCTTCGAATCTGCCTTCAAGAAGATCCTGCTAATGCCGGAACAGCTCTGCCGGAGCCGAGTGAGACGGATAACCGCGCCATTCAAATTCAGTGGCACTATCCTGATGAGACGCATTTCTATCACTGACCGTAATGAACGTGGTAGGATTTTCGTCGCAGGATTGCCCGGGTGACGTCACATGACGTCACCTCGCACGCCTGACAGGACGGGGCTTAAGGTTCGGTCTACCAGCATCCTTCACCGTCTTGGCTACGTTCTCGGGGGACCAAGCCACTGCTGTCGCAGCACTGCTGTGTGGTGCCTCTTCCGGTATGGGCTCTTATCATGAGTTCTTCTTCTCACGATCTCGCAGCCTACCTCTTCTCGTTGGCACGCACGCACATAGCGGACACGATTTAGCGCTAGCCCACGCGGGAGTATCCATTGCTCATCCAAGGGCAGGTTAGGGTTGGAGCGTTCGATTTCGATAGTATCGAAAACAAATCGATGCTAGGGGTACGGAGGGCGGAGAGATGTTACTTAAGAATCTTAAGTTAAGATAGACGAATATCATATCAGAACTGCTAGAATCATCTGCTAGATCATAGCGGACACGATTTAGCGCTAGCCCGTGCTGGGGTATCCATTGTTCATGCAAAGGGGGACCAGAGTAGGAGCCATCGAGAACAGTTCGGTGCTGGGGATCCGGAAGGCGGAGAGATGTTACTTGAGATAGACGAATTTCATATCATAACTGCTTTCTAGGACCGAGTCTCTACGCTGCTTCGCGTGGACATCTGTTCGCATGCTGGGAGCTTGGTGCATGGGAAGCCCACCCAAAGATTCTCCGTATATCGCTCGCCCACCGTTTGTAGACACTCCGCATGCCCACTGATGGAATAAGATTAGAGTTCCCTCTGGCTCCATCTTGTGCTATTGCATTGATCATGGCCGACCCCTGCGAACAACATCGCATGCCGGGGCGGTGCTGAGCCCGTGACGTGACACGCCCAGAAGCCCATTAAGAGCCCCTCGTTCTTGCAGTTCTAGCTGATAGGTGGTCCAGGTAGACGCCTGAGTCACCTATTCTTCCGGGGGCATGTTCGTTCCATTCTTCCAGGTTTCGATTTGCTTGCGCACCAATAGCCTGAGGTTGAAAGTCCCTGTTGTGGGATGCGTATGCGCGCACGCCTCGGCTAGGTGCGCACGCCTGCCTGCCTCCCGCACGTCTCGTCACGTCTCGTCTCCATCGCTGCGGCTGATGGCGTCTTGCTAGCTACTATTAGCTGTTACAGCGGTTACGGTATCAGTACCCCCTTTTCCTACATGAGTACCCCTGTTGAGCAGTCGGGCATCAATTCACAGTTGAAAGTCCCATTTAATTCAGCTTTTTCCTCAATTATTCCATGTCCTCGAGCCTCAGAAACCCCCATGCTAACCGCCTCTCAAACTGGCTCTACTACGGTGTCTTCTACAGCTTCGTCCTGCAGTTGGCCCTTTCTGGAAAGAAAGTCCGCAAGTCACCCAGCCCCTCTCCCACTATCGATCCCATTCTTAAGGTGACTGCAGATTACCCCGCGGGTTGCAAAGGTGGTCCGGGCCCAGGGACCGGTAAAGGCACGATACAGACGTCTCCTGGTTCCTGCGTTTACATCAAGAGGGGTTCATACGCGGAAGACGTTCAACAGAAGAGCGTTGGAGTCCAACTCGATTTCGAAGGACTAGGGATTTCAAAGGGTTGGGGTTCTTTACAAATCCAGCTGAACCTAGTCGACTACGGCCTTTATAACGTGTATGTGGTTGAGAATGTGTACATAAGAGGTGACGTTACTATTAATATTCCGATACTTAAAGAGGTGCAGGGAATCTCCTTCAGGCTGAGGCAGGAAAACGACACGCAGTATTATTTTAGAAATGTATCTGGTGATAGCACGATACGCATGGAAGCGTGCATGGGTATACTTTTCACAGCATGGCCACCATCAACTACTAGAACCCTAGATTTTATAGTCGCGGGTAACGCTAGCACCGAGTATTTGCATCTTCAAGGGTACAAGCTCACTGGTGAGCAGTACTTCTCGGTTCTACCGTTTATCTATATAAAAAGGCATGGGAAAGGCTGGGGATATAAATTTATCCTCCAGGTTGAAGGACTGGGGGGCCCATATGTTGGTTTCTCGTCAAGGCACGTTGTAGCCGATGGTGTGTTGTATGACTAGCTTGCCGAGCAGCTTGTCGAGCTGTTTTTCTCACATCTCAGTAGCGGTTCAGCGAACCCGATTCACTAACTTCAAGATTTGTTTTAATGTTGCAAAGAGTATTGTGTTATGGGAGTCCCTTGAGCTAGAGCATCAACCAATTGCCCCCCGAGCATTGGCAACGAACGCAGACGAATTAGCAGAGATTTTTTCATTGTGCGCACCGCCAGAGAGATTTTCCGACTTAGTTCGCGGTCAGCGATCCTAGCCTCATTTTCCCACCAGCAACCCTCTCGCTTCTAAAGCAGCCTCTGTGTGTCAGTTCCAATTCCAACGCCATCACCAGTCAAGTCAAACTTGATGCCTCAGCAGCTTTATGGTGCGGTTCTCGGGCACCGTCGGAATTTCCATCCGCTCGAAGGAAGCTCAACAAACGCAATCGACCCTCATTTTATTCGTCTTACCTGCACCCCCGCGCGCAGCAGGCCCAAAATCCTCCCCCGTCTCCCTTGCTTAACATATGCGTGAAGAGCCGTCCCGCGGCCGAATGCCCCCATCAAGGAGTTCTCTATCATACGACAAGCAAACACACTGTCCCAGGACACAATCCCGCAGAACACTTCACAGCGGTTTCAATCCACCGCTCGTCCGTTCGCTCCCAATAGCTCATCGTAGAATTCCGAGTTTGAAAGGGCTCCTTGGAAGCCTGCTGTCCTCTCATACGACCGGCGGACAGACGCACAATCCCGGCATCACAGCCGTTGCGTTCTGCTGCTCGCCCATTCCCTTCCAGTACTCAACTAGAACCCCACAAACGAAAATTTGAGGTCGAAACCCGACAAGCTTCGCTCTTGGCAAGTCAACCGTGAGGTAGTGTCCCAATATCGGAGGGCCGTCACTGCAACTCAGAGACGAACCTGTCGTCTTGGCGAGAATTCAATCCTCGAAAATTCGAACCACAGCAAAAGCCGAACGATGAAAGCAACCGCAGTTCGAACCCCGGCTTCCCCACTCCCCCACATCGGACGACTCCGGGCACTCCGAAGCCCTCATTAATAAACTACAAACAACAGAGTTCATCCGCACAAATCTTCGAATGTTTTCACTCAGCACAAACACTCAGACAAAACTAATGGTTCACAGGGTGAACACTTGCTCCTCACGAACCCACAAGGTCCCTTCAGTTCTCAACATCACACGACGCCCATTTTCCGTCTTCTTCCGGGTGACTGTACAACTGCCACAGCAGTACGCCAAGAATAAGGCCGGTTAAATCGTAACTGGGAAAACGAAACGGTTGATACCACATTTCTCCCAAATCCCATTGAGAACCCAGTCCAGAATATCTAATCGTGTGGCTTGGTAAGCCGTAAAACGCCCTGCTAGAAGCCAGCCGAAGCCAGTAGTGCAGTAGGTAGTTCTTGACCCAGTTCGCCGGATAAATCGATTCGTTGTTTGCCACGGCTGGGGGTACCATGTTTTATGATAATTGAATTTAAAAACAACGGAATAACGACCACTCGCTATCACCTGCCTGGTCGAAGGGGTGCTGCGCAAGAAGAAGATCGTATCCCCCAGAAAAGGTGCGTTATAAGGATATTCCCTCTTTTCGCCCATCGGACGCCGCCATCCCACCATTACCTTCGCAGCCGTCCAAGATGCATCACAATTCCATCATGAATCATCAACGATCGATACCTAAACTCCACCACAACTTATCCTCTCCCTGCAAACCGAACAGGCACCTCAGAGTCCTATCCTAACCACTCACATAGACTGACACAAGAGGCGGAACGAAAAGAGCAAAGACTTCGACTTCCTGATAGTTCTCTATCCGTAGGACGCCATCCCAAGAAATTCACTCGAAGTGGTCAAACATGTGGCGAACCCCTCATCAACGGCGACTACTAATACCAAATTTCCACCAATTCCCAACCCCTTCTACTACCACAGCGGTTGATGAGCGTTATAATAGAGGACCCTGGATTGAATGCCCGAACAGACACTGCACTGGGGAAGGTAGTACTAAAATCAAAAACGACCAATCCTTCGCGTGATGACTCATATAGCTTCTTCCCAGACTCATCTGCGGCACTGGCATCTCGTTGCCCACAGAACCCCAGATGGCAGAGACCCCGACTTTGGCAAGATATATGGCACCGAAATTTGATACAAATCTGTTACGATAAACTTACACGCGATCAGGCGCTGCAACAGCTAGCCCCGCTATGGTCCGAAAGCGCGCGAATTAACCTTCTCAGATATTTCCCCAATTCTGTACATCTGCCGTCCTCTACCATCACTACCTTACAAAACTTCACCAAATATGAGGCTCGCAGGTTCGATTCCCACGGATGTCATTCATGGCTCAAATATTTCACTAAAACATACGCACGCACAAAATTGAAGCAGTTCTAGGGGCTACGCTTCGCTCGTACCACAACTCCACCAACTCACTACCTGTTTAACGCCTCCCGTGATCCTATCCAACCACGTCCGTCCAAAGCCTGACGATATCGCTGCAGTAGGGGGGCACAGGTCCGACACGAATGGTCCAGCTTTGGAGCCGCAAGTGTGGCAACCGAGACTCTGAGAGAAAACCACATCCCAGTTGCTACCACATCCGCGGATGAACCTCGTAAAACGACGCGCTTATCCGCTATCATTTATTGCTTCATTAACCGCTCGCTATTATGAAGAATTCTCTGCCAGCGCTCGAGGATATCACATTAGCGAGTACCACTCCTCCCCCAATTTCTGGAGAAACAACCGACTCGGTAACACCTCATGAAACGACACTCTCATTCGCTATCATTAGCGGTTTATTAGCCGCTTGCTATTACTTGGACTTCTACGCCAGCGCTGATGTTGATCAGCGAGTACCGCTCCTTCCCCAATTTCCGGAGAAACACCGGACTCGGTATCAGAAGCAAGCACAGAATGTTTCACAAACTTCACGCACCCCTTATTCTACAAGCAAGTTCAATTCTCATTCTTAACCCGATTCGTATCCTGCACCCTTCGAGCTAAGATTCAGTTCAAACATATTAGCGGGTCGCCCGGTAATCCCCTAGTACCTTCCCGAGTGTGGTAGTAACATGACGCACACTCCCACGAGAACTTCGCAGATTCCCAGGCAATGCTTGCTCCAACAACGGAGACCAGAACGAACCTGAAAGTACCCACAAATCTTGCTATCTTGCATTTCCTCAACGCCTACTACCTCTATAAAGAACACTCGACGGTAGGACAGAACGCCATGTTCCTCCGAGCATCGTGAACACCAACAACGCCACCTGAGGCAACGGCAACATCAGAATGCATATCCGAGGTTGAACCATGCTTGATACGAATTTAGTTGGCGACACAAAGACAGCCGTGGTCTTTAACATAACCGTGAGCGCTTTTCGAAGTCTTAGAAAATCCTCGGGGAATACGTGCGGGGATACGGTCTCTCGAACCAAATCTTCGAATCGAATTTCGGCTACACAGTAGATCGGGCTTGCACAGCTTTAGCGCCCTCCAAGCAACTCGCGTTGAGGAAAGTTTTCTCGCAAAATTTCAACTTTTCAAGGGTCGCTTTTTTTTCCGACAGTTCACTGGGGTCCTACAGCATAAACGTAAGATCTATGATGATATCTTAGGTTGACCATGGACAAACACAGAAAAGGTTACACCATCCAAGATATTACAATTCCATCCCTAACAGTAGTAGGTGTATCCCAATAACTAAACTCATCGGCCAATGATCCCTGCTCATCCAGATCACCACCATGAGCTTGCCGAGCCAGATAACTACCAAGAATAATACCATAAATCCCACAACTCATCCAACCACAACCTACTGTGCTGTCTTTCCCACCACAGCACCGCTGCCAAAGATAATAGAGTACCCTGTCAACCTGAGAAAGTTGTGACGAGAATCCCTATCGAAAATGACCGCGCGCCACAAAATTATCATCCGAATATTTATCATTCTCTTAGACCGCGCGCCACAAAATTACATCCGAAAGGCGATAGGACTCACGGTCCCCTCCGTGCGTCGTGGCATCATCACTACTACCTTCCCGTGATTGGCATCTTCGATGTTATCGTCGACAAGTAGGCCGCTAGCTGCCCTGACCGAGTAGCTGTCCAGAACGCCGTGGCTCCCACACCTGAGAGAAACAGTATATTTTAATCAAAAATACATCGGAAAAAGATTTTATCGAGCTGACTGAAGCTTTCCTTATACATCGTCGTGCTGTACATGGTACAATCGCCACGTCTTAGCACAGAGGGCGCCACCGCCAGCTGCCATTATGCCAATATTTCACAATCGTGGTCTTCGAAAAACTCTTCCAGAAAAGCATCCCAGCCACTGTTCGTGGGCAGGGCGAAACGCAAACAACCAGGCGAGGAAAAATCCAACGTCAAAAGCGAAAACGTGTCGATGAGTATCTTCCGCTCAACATTGGAAACGCTCGATCTGCTCGAATAAATCTATTGAAAAATTGATTGATCTATTGATCTATTGTGAAAGTAGCATAAATTTCCGACCATCCTATTTCACATGTATTCGACCACCGTCAGAAAAAATTTTCCGAATTAATAATTTTTCATAAATTCATCTCCAAGAATTAGAATTTTCGCCCCACTACGCGGCCCACCTGCGGGTATCAAAAGCGAGTCTCGTACGGGAGGCCAGAACTTCGCATAATTCCTCTCGACCGACCTGAAATTACCATCACACTCAGTACCATCTCTCGACCACATCATGTTACTCAGCAAGGCCAGCATTTTCCAGTCCTTCTCGTGCCAGTGCCTTCAAACGCTCCACTTCATCGGTGGCTTTCCTCATCTGTAGTTTTGAGTCGTGAAAACTCGGCGGCCGCGGACGGTTGTTTCGGACTTACCTGTTCTCGCCCGGAGTCCCACACCTTCTCGATGGCATTAACTGACCGGGGGAAAGGCCGACGGATAACAGAGGACTGAAAACGAGTATCTTAGGTTGATGCTTGACTTTAATAAAACATCTTCCTGATTCAACATGGAAGATTGCATAGATTTGTTCTCTCGCGGGCTCACTATACAAACGCAACGGCGTTGCGGGTTCAACGCATAGTCTCGATAAACTCGAAATAACGAATCAGATTCATCAACTTTTTTCAATGATCACCCATCGCCCAGCACGCGGAACTACAGAAAATCTTTTATGAAATCTTTCTGATTTCACGTGAACACTCACCGAGACGTAGAGAGGGAGCGAACAATGCTCATGAAATCAACCACGCATATTCAATGAACTTGATATGCGCGTCATCATTGCCGCTGCGTCAGCTGAGCAATGAGCCCAAGAGTCCGGCAAGGAGTGGTTCGCTGAACTTCTCACAATGAAAATTTCCCGCTACTTCATCGCCCACTTGAAGCGGCCAACCTATAATTGTAAATTATGTATCAGATCGTAATGAGTGTGTATAGAAAAAAACTGATCTCTACGCGAGAGAATCATAGAAGTTCACAAGAGCTTACAAGGTTGAGACCTTGACTTTATGAATTCGCTCATAGACGCCCTCAAGAGGGGTTCATGCGTGCTTGAGGCAAGCTTCAAACCATGATACTCACGAACAGAATGACATAACCGAAGTGGCTCCCCCTTGCGAAGTACTACATGAAAGTCCTAAACTTAATGCGAGCAACCGCGTCGACACAACCAGACTAACGAGAACCTCACAGCTTTAAATTTTCCTGTTAGTACTGAGTCTTGACACATCATCACAGGATTTTCACGAAAGCAAATGATTGATACATGACCGCGCTGTAAAAATGAAGGCGCCGAAAATCGTGAAAAAACGAAAAAAAGTCGGGCCTTTCCGTTTCCTCCATCACCTTCGAACGCTATTATTGCTATTACCTCGGACAGCATTTCATTGCTGTACATCTCCCTTCCGTAGCGAAGACCTGATTGTGCCGCATAGCCGAAAACGAAGGGCACTAGAAGCGAGCCCACAGGGGCCGCTGCTGCTGTTGCTGACATAACAGTTGATGACAAAAGAACTCAGATTCAAAGTCAAGCTGATGAGCGGGGCTTGAGTTGGTCGAGAGGGAACTACACCATTTCCCGATCAAATACAATATTTTCTCGGTCAACTTTTTGCACGATTTTGATGAGCAAGTGGCGAGAGGCGAGATTGCCAACTTAGCGAGTGGCGAGGGAATTGAAGAATCGTCAAACCAAAATCGCTTCGTCACCGAGTTTAAATTTATGAGCAAATCCGCGTGACATGAGTTTTTTCAATTATCTTATGACAAGCGCGAGTTCGTTTCCAGCCTGGGCAGGAACGTTCTTGAAGAACGTTCCTCAAGAACGTGATGATTTTGTTCAATAAACACGTTCCTGGAAAGTTTCGGGAACGTGCCTGCCTGGCACTGCCTGGGCTGCCCAGGCTGGGCATGAACTTCAGGCATGTTAAACACGTTCTTGAAGAGGGTACCACGGGAACGTTCCTAGACCGTGAATCGTGCTCCGTCCCGCTATGACGAGCACGTTCAAAGGGTTGGCTTTCTGGTTGAATGTACCCCTGAGGAAAGCTTGTTGGTAATCTGTCTGATAATCAGACTCTGATTGCACAAGGTCACCAAAATATGAGTCCCCGATCCCATCGTACGCATAGCCATACGCTGCACAATAATTGCACTGCATGTCAAGGCTACAGAGTGTCTCCAACTGTGCACATCGGCAAGAGTCTAACTAAACTGGAACCGTAAGCGTTGGACTATAAACTCACACACACAAAGGGGGCTTAGAACTTCGCGCGAACACGGTGAATTTAGTTCAGCACGTAAAGCGGCTGACTCCTAACCAGGTGTCCCAAGTTCGATCCCAGATAGAAGACATTAACTCTATCAAGTCCAGAACGATGTCGCCACCGGCGACTCACCAGTGCAAGCCGTAGAGGACACTGGTCGGTGGCGAGTCTCGCTGGAACCATCTTCAAGGGCGAAGTACTACGCGAAAATGAAATTGACGTTCCCAGTAACGTGTTCAGGTCCTGAACGCTAAGCACGTTCCTGAACTTCAGGAACGTGCTTAGCGTCTTGTGAACATTCCTCAGGAATGATTCCTGGGAACGTTACTAGCGTGCGTTTTTTGAACAAGATTTGTGCATATCCGTTCCTGGAAATTTCGGGATGAGTTGGTCCAGAGTTGAGTAGTTGGATTCGCTGGTAGTTGGCCCAGGCCGCGGTGGGCATCACAGAGGCAGATGGATCCGTGGCGGCAGTTGAGAGAAGACCGAGTCGCGAGAGACAGCACTGAAGCTTCTGAATGTGGGTCTAGCCGCCGTTGGTCGTTCGCTTTGAGCCCTCAAGCTGGGCTGAGTGTTATATCGTACGCCGTACGACGTACGGTGTCAACTGGTACAGGTCTCAACTGATGCGCAGCTACAATGGTACAAGATTAGTCGGTACAACCGATTTTCATTCTCTGACACATGATACAGCTGCAACTCGCACAGTGTTAAATGGTACAGCTGCAGCTCAGTTCGTGTAATATGGTATAGTGACACGTGACGACTCGTGGAGACTCCGTGACACAGAATTTGGAGGCCTAGTCGCTCGCCTCGTGTCTCACCAATTATGGGCGGACGGTTCCTTGGTCCCTCGTGCGGTGGTTGTTTTCCTCGTGGCCCTATGACTTCCTCAATATCACTATGATCAACCGCGTGCGACTCACGGGGTATCTCGATGGTATCGCGATATGGTAGGGTATCCCGTGCATCGGGACCGGCGTACATGGCATCGGACCGAATCGGTCAGGCCGATGCCGCATATGTAGGAATATGCTGCTCAGGATCGGCTTGGGAGACCCTTTGGGAGTCACTCTGGCTCAGTCACGGCAATAGCCGTGAGTACTAGCAGTACTATTCCTCACTGACAGAAACAATCATGAATGCTTCTCCGTCGTGCCGCGATCCTGCTGGAGCGACAGCAGTTACTGCCGCGTTGCTGCAAGGATCGAAGGGATCAATGTTCTCTCTACGCAGTGTCAAAGCTGTAATGGCACCGAACCAGTTCATCGTCGGAGCTTCGGCGGCTGCTGTTGCCTTGCTTATGAGCTCACCCTTCTGTGATGCAGTCAAGTCGATTGCGCCTGACGACCCTGCTGCTGTAAGGCCCTGCGGATGTTTGCTATCCACTGATAGCAGAACGAGCCTTGCGACCGTATTTCACATCTTGAGCTTCAAAGGCGCGTTGGTTACCTCTTCTCCTGTTACATTCGGCCTTCTCCTTTCAGGGCTATCCCAAGCAAGTTGGGCGTTCTCGCTTCAACTCGATGAGGAACGCCACTCATTGTCATTTCAGCAATGAGAAGCATCTTACATCATCGTACGCATCACTGGACATCTATATCAAGTATGACGTCGTTCAAACAGACGACATCAATTGTCCCGCGACTGAACGTTGGCCCGCCTTCCGAGCTGTGTAAGTGGTGGGCAACACCTGCACTCAGGTCATCATCCTATCAGTGCTCTTTACTTCACAGTTACTCGGGAAGATCCGCCGTCCAGAGTTACGCGAATATCACATACCCAACTTCTGAGGAGGACTGGTGTACTTTTGAAGACCGTTTTCCTCCTAACAATACTGGATTGGACCCACTCAGAGAGCTTAACCAGTCGCCCCTTCGCGACGCAAGGAATAAAGTTTACGCTGCTGCTGCGAAGGTGAAATTTACACGCGAGAGAGCAATTCTCTGGGAGGGCAAGATGGAGGGTCAAACGGAGGCTCATGACCAATTGATTAGCGAATTCAAGGACGCCTGCTCAGTCGCGATCGAAACCATCAGGAAACACTTCGGCCCGTTCCCGAGACTTTGCGGCAAGTACCGTGACGCGTCCGAGGAGGCCATCGCAGCTGCTACGCTCGAGAAATGGTATCCCGTGAGGATCAGGGACCACGTCACGCAGCTTATGCCTTCAAAAGTGACGCAGTAACACTTTTATGAAGCCATTCAACTGGAGAAGTTGGTTCTCGAGAGTTCATATCTGACGAGAGGTACCCAAATTTTTCATTCTAGCAAGATGTCTGATGATGTTGATGTTTTTGCGTGAGGTGACTCGACTGTTGCAGTTAAGCCTGAGTCTTGAATTACGGCATTCGATAGAGATCACACCTCTACGCTAATAGTGACACTATTGAAGTATTGCGTCGTCACCCTTATGACGGTTTGGAACAGGTGAGAGCGATAGGCTCAGGCTTCAGGCTCCGATAGTCACTGATGGTTAGTGCTGCACTAAAAGTGCAGCAGAGTACCTTGAGCCTTTCAAACCAAGTGTGTGGGAATGAGTGACTACCAGCTGCTCCAGTTCAGGAACTGAAAGCTGATTTCATCTAGCTTTCATTGCGAAGTTGTTGTGAAATAGGAAGCGTTCGTTGATAACCATCTATAGAAGTTTAGAGGGTTGGTTTGCCATGCTGATGCCGAGTTTCCTTCTAGTTTGCCCCGCCGTGTAGTCGCGATTCCTTGGCGAACAAAAATTTGCTTGAGCGCCGAAAACTGGATAACAAGACTCGACGTTCTTCCACTGAGCTCCATCCGAATTTCGGACTCTAAAGCCCAACGAAGACATTTTAAATCATCGTACCTCGGGATCGTAAAGTCTGTTCTGTGAGGTTGGCTGTGCCAACCGCATGACGATTCAATCGTCACGATTGTGCTGAGATGGGTGTTCCGCGCTAAGAGGCCCAATAACCGACGACTATCCCACAAACGCCACTAATAGTCATAGAATAGCGTGCGATACTATCACTGCAATGGCGAGCTGTGCGTCGCCTTCGTTCCTGGACACTTGCTATAGTTTTCCGAAAGAACTCTTCCCAGTAAATCTCCGTTGAGCCCAACCTCTTGAACGCGGCTCTCACAAGATGACAATGCGTGTTGGGGGTAACGAGGAGCTGATGACTACGGAGCCTCCCAGTAGGGGGCTTCTGCAGCTCATATATTTGATATGCGAAAAAAGGATGGCCATGGCTCGGCCCGAGCAAAATAGCGTGCCTCCAGCTGCACGCGAGCGCAATAAGCAGCCAAATGTGATAAAGTAAAGTGGTGACGCACAGCTCACAGTGGCGGGCCACTATTGGCCACCCGTCAAAGCACTGAAAACGCATCGTGAGCAATGCCCATCTTCATCTTTTGAAGCATACAATCGTCCGACGTCCTCTCAGCGAAGCTTAGAACCTCAGCTGCTCCAGAACTCAGCCATATATCGTGCCTTTAGCGACATCAACGGTATGAAAATAGGTATGGTCCACCCCAGGGGCCTGCTTGTAGGAACCTCTCGCACCGTAACCAATATGGTAACGCCAACCACGTTCAACCTTCTCTATGCTCACTTTGAACTTGACGTTAAAGGGCACGTCACTTTCCTCCGTTTGATTTAGATCCGCGTAGAGGTGCATCCCGTTGCTAACGGCAACTCCCGAGATATTTTTGTAGCCAGTAAATGCACGCTGATCTTCGGGAAACGTACCAATGAAGAAAAATGGCAAAGAGAGTTTGAGATACCCTTCATCACTTGGGCTGAGGTGAGTGTCACTTGGGCTAAGGGCCCACCACAAATCCACATCGTCATGATCGAAAGCCAAGTGCGCCCAACCACTTGTCTCCACGCTGATGTTCGGCGTTTCGATGTAGTGGACTGTGTCACCAAATACATTAAGTTGCAAACTCATATTACCGACGAGTCTCTCCACGTTGGTTTTAATGTCAATACCAGCGCTCTCTCGCGGACGTCCTGCGGAGTCCTGACCTCTCATGAAATACAGATAGGAGCCCTCGGATAACACGTCAACAACAGCACCTTCCGAGCCGGGACCATCATGGCAACCCTTCGGATAATCAGCGACAACAGACAAAGACCGATCAGGGAGCGCAATAACGACCTGTACGGCTAGAACCGACAAAAGGACACGTTGGAGAGGCCTGTGTGAGTGAAGGTCCCCAGAGTGGAGCCTGGATCTTGAAGCCATGATAAGCCAACCACTTTTCAAAGGAAACGACAGAGAGAATAGACGATGGATTGCGATTCGCACTTTGCAAATTTGTCTTGCAAACCCGGAGAACAAGGAGCACCAAAGCCGAAAATAGCTAAGTTTGTCATTTTCTGCTATTTTCGGCTTAGCCTAGCTAAGGCGACGATGGCCAATGCGGAAGGCAAGCAATGGCTCTGAATGCCCTGCAGTGTACTCTAGTGTCCATAGGAGCAGAGCAGGTCCTCTCTAGCGCGAACTTAATGCCATAGTCTTTCGAGTTCAGCGAGTGAGTGAGGGAGACCGCCCAACGCTAAACGTTGCCGACTATGTACTGCATAGAGAAAGTTAACTATCCACTGCAAGGAACATCTTCAATGAAAGACCAGGATAGCGAACAGGAGAGATATACTGGCGCCAGACGGTAGCCGAGTGCCAATGACGAGGACATAACTTCCGAGAAGCACATTTCGTAAGTGGCTTTACGGGGGGAAGCCGGTTAAACCCCATACGGAAGCAAGGAAGCTAGTAGTCTTGGCCTACGCACGCGCATAGCGCCGTGTTAGCAGCATGCTAGGTGACGCCGTCACTGGAGCGTCTCCCAGTGGGACAGCATTACATACGCACGAGGAAGTTGACTGTCAGTGGGGAGCTCCACGACGACGCTTCGCACCGCTCATCGGTGACATTTTATTCATCGCACGTCATCTCCTTCAGCCTTATAAGAGAATGTAGTAGAACGAGAGGTGTTATCGTGCAATTCATACGGTGATACAGCATATCGCCTCACCAGATCGAGTAAAGAGACTTTGAACGGCAGTATCAATGCAATCCGTAAGTAATAGGGGCCAGATACCGTCTCGAATCAACCGGACGCGAAACAACTCGGGGAGAGCCGATGACGGCTGCTTCCAGTCGATTTACCCAGAGGAGGTAAAGAGAACCATCCACATAGGTTAGATCGAGTTCAGGAAATTACTGGCACTAAGTCGTTTGTGATTCCTAGGCGTCCAGCCTGAACAGGGATACTAGGCGTACAGTCTTAGGAGCTCGCATCCGCCATCATCACACTGTGATGATCACAACGATTACAGCATGGCACTGCCATGGTGGCAGACTGCCACTGGCAGTATGGGTTGCTAGAGCTTTCCTGGCAGTGGACTCCATTGAAGCGATCTTGGCCGTACAGCTTATTGTGCGCAAACTTCGAAGATTATCTACTGTGGACATCACCGGCTAGGTTTCGCTAGTCAGCCTACCCGGTGATGTCCGGTGCGCCTAAGCAGCCTGAGGAAATGCGTTTCGTGGCTGCGAAAGATCCGCAGCCGACTCGGCGTGAAATTTCTGCGTCAAGTGCGGCGTGCTAGGTTAGCGACGACATCAAATATAGCAGCTATAGCTTAGCTTGCAGGCTGCAAGCGTTCGGAGACAGCGTGACATCTTACGCATTTAACATATAGCTAAGCTATAGCTGCTATATTTGATAGTGTGCTGCAAGTTGCAGCATACTTATAGACACTCCATCATCTTTCCTCAGCTCGAGGAAGCAGCTTGTCTCCGTACGATACCCTTTTGAGACAAAAATGTGCTCTTTTCCCCCTCGCAGATTTTAATATCTTCCCGGCCACACCTCCCCATTAAGGGACACTTAATGATGAGCTTAGCACAATTCTGGTTGATGGCTGCTCAACTACTAGTGCTCGTGACGTCTCAAGATGTCGGACGATTCGCCTACTACTCCAAGGACTTCAACATGTCCTACAGCGTGTTCGAAGAGCAGAGTGTCGCTATCAGCTTCACAGTCGATGGCGAGCCGTCTTTCGCTGATGGTCTGTATCGCCTGCAGGGTAGCTTCGTGAGCCATCTCTACGTTGTTGACTTCAGAAACACATACGAAGGTGTCACCTGGTGGTACCGTAATATCAACCGCCTCTTCCCAGGGGTCAACTTCCGAAATGGAGATCTATTCTACCTATTCTACAACACCGCTGATTCTTTCTTAGTTAAATTCAGAGAGAGAGGGACCTTGCTCACCAGGGTCGGGTAACCCGACTCGGGTTGTATTTGATCCCAGGCTTGTACGTCTACACTAACGCTGCTGCTCCCTTAGGGAGCCTCCCTACTTCAGAATGGTCTACGACATATACTCTGATGGCCACGTGCTGATGCATGTTGGGTGCGGATCCATCAGCTATGGGGCTTTCAAGTTCAACCGACAGGACGGACCCTATGTGCATTATAATGTGGATCCCGCACATCAAGGAGACTTAGACAAATTTCTTGACGATTTCAAGAAGTCCGGTCCCTCCTTGGATCTGAAGAAGAATGTCGATCTATTCTGAGTAACATTCGCCACTGGTGAGACGGTGATTATACCAATTGTAGGGACGCGGCAGCTCCTCAGAGAGGTGTTCTGAAGATTCCTTCAACAGACTACTGAACAGCGGCTTAATATCATTTGCCCTATAACTTAGGAGTCCTTCCTTAAGGCGTACCTTAAAGGAAGGAGTCCTTAACGATCCTTCCTTAACAGGCAACTCCTTATAACTTTTCAATTTTAAGGATCTTAAGGAATTCCTTCCTTTAAGGTACACCCCAAGGAGCATAAGGAGCGGTTTCTCACCGAAGATGAGCGGAGCAATGCGGGAATTGAGGTGACCTATTCTGGACTTAGCGTATTTATGGGAAGTTCTATAAACAGTCCGCACGCTACTGGAACTTCCTACGAATGTCTCTGAAACTTAGTCTCAATCCTGGTCGCAGTCTTCCAACTTTATCGTATAAACATGAAGTCCCTCTTTGTCGTGACGGTCCTCCTCATCATGACTGTTGCCACTGTCGGCAACAGTGGCGGCGACGGTGGTAACGGCGGTAGTGGCGGCAACAATAATGGTGGCAATGGCGGCAACGGCGGAAACGGTGGTCGTGTTCTCTACTCTACTTGAAGAGGTTTGATGAAGAGGCAGTCACAACGGGAATCACGGTCGCTGCTCTGTCGATTCAACAGTGTTGTATGGTCGCTCTTCGTAACTTCCAATGTGTCTCGAGCGTACTACTGCATAACGGCATTACAGTTCTGCCTCGCCTTTTTTCTGTGCTGCAGAATGAGTACAGCGGCGAGATCCTTTTGAGAAGAATTATCCCACCGACCTCAGCATATATGGTCAAATCAACCCGCCCAGCTCTGTGTTGCTGTCATATAAGGTGGATCTGGGAGTCCCAGACTGGGACTCATTCTAGAGCATAATGCTCTGAGATTTCGCAGTCATTAATGGGCTTTTTTATTGATCACCATCAATGAGTATTGATGGTTCGAGGCTCGAACTATTGATACTCTTGCGTCATTCACATGACATAAGCGACAGATATTTGCTGTGAGTGACAATGGCGATCCCGTCGACATATCTTCACTGAAACCGTGTCTGTTTCGGATACTCATGATCGCCGTGAAAGCAACCAAACTAAGTGCTCCGACAATGTCACTGTGACATTGTCACATCGCACTTGTTGCATCAGTACGTCAGTCTCCAAGCATCACTGGTAGACTATTAGTAATAGTCAATAAGTAATAGTTAAAGTCTACTAGGTCACCTAATTTAGGTGCGATCAAATCGACCATCTGGGCGCGTGCTCAGCACATCTTTCACTTCTATGTTTGGGGTGCTTTCAATTTGACAGGTCGAAAGCTTCGACGTTTAAAGGATTCAAACGTCGACGCATCAGCGAATCATGCTGGACAGTGTCCAGTGGTCACTTAAGAACGTTGCGAAGAACATCGCAAGTCTGGCGAAATAAGGCTCGAACAGCGAGCATTCGCAAATTTCATATTTTTTTGAAATTTACGAAATACACTTCGAAAATTTCAATGAAATTTCTGCCGTGGAAATCTATCTGCATACCCACGGGGGGCCTCTGGTAACCGAGACATAGGTCGGGCGTCTTAAGCTATTACTTTGAGCCTGAAGTTGAGCTATGCCGTTCTCACTCGGGGAACAGCGAGCTGGAAAAGTTCTTCCGAAGAACTTCTTCGTGTTATGGGCTGCTGTGGACAGCCTGCTTATGAAGGAAAGAAAGAGGCACTGCTCGGCTGTGCCACTGCAGAGAGGCGTGCACTTAGTGCACTGCACTATCAAGATCATATACTATTACGCAGGGGATCTTGCGCAGTAGCACAAAGCTAGTTTCAGTGTCCCTTAGCTCTCCTCCGTTTGACTCTTGTCTTGCCTTCTTGGCTAGGACTTTCTGTTTTTGACAATGGTATATGAACCTCGTGACTCCTCTTTGGAGTGGTAGCGTTCGTGATGGGCCTTCTCATGAGGGCCGCTACTGAGTAGCGGCTACATTGGACTTAGCCTAAGTTACTTAGGGCAGAGGATCAAGAAGTTTGACGCCGTCAAATTGACGGCTACATTGTAGCCCTCGAAGAATCGGAAGGCTCAGGAAGCACAAAGTATATATCATTGCCGTCCAAGTTGGACGGTCCAATTTTGTCGAACAAGGAGCTGCTACTCTGGAATATCACTAACACGAGCCTTAGATGTAGGCTGTAGAGCGAAGAAGATAAGACTTGCCTTGCCCAGTGGGCAATGCCCACTTAGAGGCAAGGAGACCGTTCTGGGGACAGTGTCCTCATCGTGACATGAAACGAGCTAGCAGAAATGTGACTCGTTTCTCGCATTTCACGTGGGTGCAAGTTGTGAAGTGAAGCCTGCTAGAAGGATCTGGGAACCTGGTATTGAATCCTGGGTGAAGGAAATCTTGTGGCCCACGGACGGCAGAGAAGGGTAAAAAAAGGCAACTTACATATTTATCGGGACAGTCTGTGGGTGTCTCGAGTAGCTTCACGGACTGAAACCGCTTCTCACGTCACTGACTAACGCTTGTAGTACTAGCCTAGTAGTACTAGGCTAGTACTGTACTAGTACTAGTAGTGTACTAGTAGTACACTAGTGGTGGGTTTAACCATAAGTTATTGCGTGGTTCAGGGGTTGCAGGTCAACCATAAAACGACCCCTCAGTAGCGATGGAAGGCTTTTCGGACCCACGCAGCGAGGACAGAAGTGACTCGCAAACGGAAGATGCAGTCACTACAGGTTCGGTGGTTCCAGTACCCACCGTGTTGATTCCTGAGAGAATCCACCCGAGAGCAACATTCGTAAGATTGCAGGAGATAGTTCCAACATGACTGTGGCCACCGTAGCCCGGGGCTACTAGCCCCTACAGAGGATAGGGAACCCATCTCGCTTATACGCGAGTGACTCGCGGCGAGTCGCGTAACGCGACCAAGATGCAGAGACTCTCGCGTTTCCTCATCCTTCTCCGAAAGGGCGCCTCGAGCTGACGCATGAGCAAAGACAGCGGATAAGCGCACAGCAATATTCTGAGAGTCGTCTACTTCGTGAAGATCCCCGCTTCAGATTGGATCAGGGTTGTCGATTTCCATGAAATCTCGAAATGATTTCCGAAATTCGAATTTCATAGTGAAATTTCAATGAAATTCGTTTCATTTTCGGAAAAAGCGAATTTGTCGCTCCGTCGCACAGCGACAGATCATTCTTCCTTAGCAGGGAAGTAGGGGTGTACCCCTTAAGGTTCAAGGTTTGAGCTCCTCTCGGTTCCTGGAGCAGGAGCGCTCGTAGACATTGTCTTTTGACGACGCCTCGTGTAGTATCTCAGCCTCCAGAAGGACCTTCGTTAAGAAGTTGCCATTGTCGACCAGTCATTGATGAGTCACCATTGGTGGCTAACCAATGGTGATGTGAATGATATATAATGCGATATCGGGAAGCCTTCCCGAGTAAGACTACGTAGTAAGTACGGAGACTCCCGTAGTAAGTGCTTCGGGACTCTCGGTTCGTAGACAGACTAGAGGGAGCCAAAGTCGGAGTTGGTCCGAGGAACACTTTGGAAGTGAGGAATTTACTCCCCGAAGGTCGACGACAAGACGCTCTTTCCTCGCCCCAGGCGGGAGGAGGAATACTTGCGCCAATGGGAACTTCAGTTTCGCCGCCTCAACCTGAGTGATTGGCTGCCAAAAGCCTTCCTCAACATACCCCTGCACTAGCTCCCAATATGACTCCTGCAAGTTCTGGCCGAGCCTGTTATACAATGACCGAGCATATCGAGCACTCCCAGCTCCGGTCAGATTCTTGGCGGACACTTCCGGCTCTGGTACCCTCACCTCGTAAACGTGTGTTTGGTTGGGGAGGTCCAACTTCTCAACAGGCAGTAACGGCCGCACCCGAGACGTGTATTTGCTCTTCGTACTCGGCCACACACGAGTTAGCTAGGTGGCTGCCGGGCAGCAGCCGAATGGACTTGAGGGAACCGCTCCGGAGCATAAGTCGGTCGATAACGGGCTCTCGAGACCGAATCGTCCGGCAGTATCTCCGAGAATCCCGGACCGAGATACTGAGATACTATCTCCTCATGGACTTTCAATGAGGCATAAAGTCTGACGTTAAGTCAAACCGCTCGGGAACTCCGGTGAACTCCGTGACAGTCTTCCTTGGTGGTGGTGGTGGTGGTGGTGGCAAAGCGTCTCTGTGGTGCGCTGTTGAACTTCTTAGAGCTGCTCGAGGACTCTTTCTCGTCTCATCTTCAGAGTCGGAGCTTCCGATCTGCGATAGAAGTCCTTCCGATATTCTCGACAGAGCAATCTCTCGGGCAGTCCTCTCGTTCAGTTTGTCGTAGCGAAGCTCCAGTTCTACGACGTACGCACCAGCTTCATCCAAGGCCTTCCGCAAGTCTTCCTCCTTACGACCCAAGATCTCAATCAACTCTTTGTCCTTCTCCGAGGTAATTATAATGTTACCAACCTGCTCCTGTAGTGTGTGGATTTCACCGCGGATTCTTCCCCTGTAGAGTCTGGCCTTCCTGAGCTCACTGGAAAGAGACGGGGGGGAGTCGAACAACTTGGCTGACTCCATGAAGGATCGCTTGCGGGAAGTGCCACCAGACATATGTCCACCGCCATGACCACTCTCTTCCTCTGATGAGTAGGCCGCGAAAGGGTTGTTGGACTCGTTGCGGCGGTTCGAAGGTGTCGCCATGATGGATAAACTCAACAAATATGCCACTTGGCACGAAATAAGTTATTTCGTGCCAAGTGGCATATTCGTTGAGCTTGTACTAATTCAGTTATTTCAAATAACTGAATTAGTACAAGCTGTCGCGCATGAGTCACTACATCTCAAGCAAATATCACTGCGCCGACAGAAAACGCGCGCCACAAAACTCCATGGGGAACATGAGACATTCATGGCTCATCAACATCATGTGCCTAGCTGAGCCACTATCGAGGATTTGATTCCGTATGAGCGTCGCTCGCCGCCGCGGGCGCAGCCAACGTGCGGTCTAGTTTTCGAGCGGCGTCCAATTCCCCCGGAATCGAGCTGTTGATGAAATCGTTTTCTCGTTCTCAGGAGGCATTTGATAAACCCATCTTCCCGTTCCAAATTCTGTAACAGCCTATGGCGACGCTGCATGTAGGGGATATCCGATTGTGAGATGTGCTTAATGAGAGCACGGTCAGTTATGAGCAAAGGTCTACGAGAGACTCTGTATCGAAAAACCCACACCTCGTTTAACCGGGTTAAACGAGGTGTGGATCTTTTCGGTTAAATTAACCCTCATCTCTGCACAGTGTTCAGACTTCATCCGAATGGCTACCAGGCAGATCACCATCGCAGCAGCTGTTGCTGTGGTAATGATATGTAACCCACCTGCCAGCCATGCTCTCGGCGCATTCCGTGTTGCTAACGTAAGCAAGAGTGGCGAGAGGGGCGAACGAATTTTTAGTATTCGCCTTTGTGGAACGGTTTGATTCCTTCGTTGGAGTACCTCCAGCAATACAGTCATACTTCGCGCTTCTCAGGACTTCCCTCCGCTCAAAATTGCGAACGAGACGAAGTGCCTATTCAGCAACGATGACCTAACTGCCGCTAGAAAATCACTGCTGGTATGGATCGATCCTCGCTGGCAGAACCGCCTGCGGACCAGCACCATTACTTGCCCCGAGACTCCCAAGTATCATGTATTCGGTGCTGAGATGTAAAGCATTGAGGTGAAGGGTACCCACTCCACGTTCTTGGTCTGGTTTCAGTTATGCCGGAATATTATACGGGTATTACCCATCCGGCCACTCGCTTTGGCATAAGCTACATGGGGAGCCTGCCGAGTACAAGGAATATTCATCTGATAGGAGATCCTTGTCTGATCCCATTGGGAATGAAATCAGTTTCGTAAGAGCCGGGTAGCTCACAATCCTTTGATTAGCGTGAATCTTTCTCATTAGTACGAATTCAACCATAGTTGTCCCTCATCTTTCAGTCTATCCACGTGAAACCTTCTAACAACCCGGCAACTACTTGTTCGACTGTGGAGTCGAAGCTGAAGGAGGAATTTGGCTCATTCGCTACTATATGTGACCGATTTCACTATCTGGTTAAGAAGGCCGAGGAACCGGAGCCACCGAGGGGGGTAGATTACCTAGGATAGACGACCCTGAATAGTTGGGTGAGTTACCTACCCAGGGTGAGAGATGGTATGTTAGGTTAATAAGTTATTTTAGGTTTTTTATAAATTATTATTTTTGAGGTGTCTATAAGTTATTGTTTGACGAACGAGTCACTCGTCTATATTGGAAGATCACCACTGGTAGCGACGCGATGATTAGCATGGAGATGTTGCTGTGGCTGTACGGAGCTGTCAACCTGTTGTGTGCGGCAGTTTTTTAAGAAGTCCGAACCGAGCTATCAATGATACTGTGTGTGATGGGAATTTGGAAGTTTAGCTCGACCTCGGATCGACAGTAACGTTGCATGGCAGGAGCACCCCCTCTCTGGCTGTTCGATCCCAGACACTGCTGTGCCGGTCTGTCCCACAAGATCTTAGCGCATATCTAAGAGCTATAAGTTACTGTTGTCTGTACGTTATGATTTAATGAATCTCAATCAATCCGATTGGGTCTTCGTTATACTCAATTGAGTCGGTTCACGGCTCTCTCTTTTCAATGCTGAGTGAGTGCACGGCAGGTAGACTGGGATTTCCTGTGCGTTCACTGGCTTCATCATATTTAGCAATCCGTCATCAAATACTTCTCTCCAGAACTACTCACTCTACCTTCCCTACGTGAGAGCCTAACCTACTCATGCTGCGTTCTACTACTACATTGCCTACAACGAGGTAACGTAAGGGTGCTATTCCACCGAAGGAACGCAAAATGATTGTTCGCTCGGCGTGAAGGACATCAAAGAACATTGGAGTGCTCCTCATTCATGGCTTTTCTTCCTCCATGGCTAAGAAAAACACACTGAAAATCACAAATTACTTCGCGAAACGCCGAGGTGTCAGATGAGATACCAGTGGCTTCGACCACCACTATCATCCTATACGGCAACTCAAAGTGAATGAAAAGCGTGAGGACCTCACGACTGACAGCCATCACGAAGAAGCCTTCCCAGCTCACTAAAAAGGGTTTTTGGGCGTAAGGGTTCGATCCGAGTGTTGCCTCATATTCGTGAGCGAATCTGACACATTCATGCCTCTCAACGAAGCCAGTGGAGCACCCACCGAACTAATTCGCACGAAGCCCTCGGTTTGTTCCACTTCTTCGGAGCATTATCTGATATCCGCGGCCCACCTCTATAATTTATACAGAGGCCGATGGTCTGATCATCTACAGACTTACGCTGCCGCTACTTGAAGCTGCTCACCTCGGAGGACTTCTCACCGAGCTCTGTGGGAACTCCCTTGCCGTCTAAACGCCGAACCTGGCAAGGTAAGCAGGTAGTGTCACCAGGCGATTGGGACGCACGATGATCGTACTATCGCGCGCACTGGCGGAATTGATCTTACTAAGGCATATCTTGGCGCGGGTAATCGCTCGCCCTGCGAAATTGATCTTACTAATCGCGAAATAGGCCTTTAAAAGGTGTAGCACACTGTGCTAAGCACAGCGGAGGCAAAGGGTTGAACTACCACTCGGAAAGGATGCATCGGGGAGAAGGAGAGAAAAGAGCGTATTATAATGAGTCTTATCTTATCTTAGTCTTATCTGAAACTATGTTCTGAGATCTTGCGCCATTCATGAGTCTTATCATTACTCTTATTATGTGACAAACCGTAACACGATTAGTGTTGGTCAAAAGACTAGTAGTACTACTATGGCACTACTAGTGTTGGTCGTAGTACTAGTCGTACCGTAACGCTATTAGTGTTGGTCAAATGACTAGTAGTACTACTATGGCACTACCGGTGTTGGTCGTAGTACTAGTCGTACCGTAACGCTATTAGAGTTGGTCAAATGACTAGTAGTACTACTATGGCACTACTAGTGTTGGTCGTGTTACGTGTTGTAAGATGTTAGCGATTACAGAGCAGCGAAAGCTACTAGAGTGAGATGGAGAATCAAAGTTGTCCGGGTCGAGGTTAGAATCTACCGAAACGTGACCGTCGTCGATGTTCTCATAAACCGCACCGATGTCTGCCATATTATCTCCGGCCAGACTATCGTCGCCATAATCCAACTCAACATTATCAATATCATAGCCTGTCTGCATCCAGGACATAAAAGGATAAAACAGAACGAGAGCCACTTTAATAGTTCATACCAGAGGAAAAAATGCGGGACTCACTCAAGGCATGCGTTACCCATGAATAGCGTGGGCGCTCAGGAAAAAATGTTCAATTTGCGACTTTCTCTTCCGCAATACCGTCCAGCTCACTGACTTTCACTCCGTTCAATAGCTCATCGACAGAACAACGCTCTCTCGCAACGACGCCACACGTGCATGTGATAATAAATTATTATTAATAATAAGCCGGTAGATCCTCCCTAGACACTTCCCAACGGGTCGAAGCGGTCTCACACGCTACTACATTGATGACTCCGGCTGCCATCGACGATATCAGATTATCCACAGGGCTCGGCTAAGCCGAGTCGGCTTGCCCTTACCGGACACCCTCAATCTCAATCTCCGGAAGTACCTAAGATCGCCCTGTGCCATACTCGATAATCCAGGATCATGCTATGATGAGAATAATAATACCGAACAGCCGCTGCGTTCTCTTGTGCGAGTCTTATAAATTAAAATGACTACCATCGCGCCGCTGTCAGAACCTCCCAACTTACGCAAACGTGAAAAAGAATACAAAGTAACTGACGAGCAAGGCCTCGACCGAGCTCCCAATTCCCTGGTATAATAATGGGATATTCTTCGGCGACAGCAGTTGCAGCGACGATGTACCACTGCGAGAAGGGGCTGACGAAGCCGCTTGCTGTAAAGTACCTTACGATTAATGCGCTCTCTGAACAGCGCTACGAGTTCCCAAAAAGTTGGTATCACGCCAAAGGATAGGTAGCAGAGGAGCTGAGACGGCAATAGCTTGAATCAGTTGCCTACGCTGACGAACTAAAGCAGGTGAGGCGGGTAATTACTGACAACAGACACTCGGGTTACTCCGAGCCATTGAAGAAGTGCTCCTCTGTATACTACGAGGTTCGACCTAAGATTCCCGCCACCGACCCTAGTGCTACGTATTTGGTCCAGCGGATATAAGATGACTATCGAGAGGGTGTTTGCCAGCGCTCCAGCCATTCCGTGCATGATGGGTGTGGGCACGGCAGAAGGATCTAGTACTGCATGTGGCGATCTCATTAGAGATGAAAACAACAGAAAAAGCGAGAAACCGGTGAGCGCCTCTCTATATTTTTCCTAGAAAAGATGGAAGTACGCGCGGCATTCGAGGGACGGTTAGAAGAGAGCATCCAGCCAGCGCAGAAGACGGCTGAGCCCAGTGAACGAAGCTGATGGACGGTAGTGATAACGCAAGGCCACGCATACGGTATCGCTGATGGTAAGGCAGTTGAATGACGAAGAGAACTCGCAGGTAAAAAGTGCATACTACTCTCGACGCATTATCTCAGAGGCCCGGAGCTACATCCACTGCTCCCGTTGGACCTAAGCACACACGGGATACATCGCCGGTATGTGCCTCGCTTATATGATATAACCGATGAGGATGCAACCTATATCGGATATAGGATATCCCTATCGCGTCAGCGCAAACCGCAGACGCTCGCATCCTCTTAGCCTCGCTTTTATCTTGATGTGCTTAAAATCCTTCAACTTGCATCGGTGACCTGTGCGTCGATAGCCCACACGCCTAAGCTCTTAAATGCTCCGTAAAGGACCTTATGGACCTAGGCCTAAATCTTAGGTGCTAAGTTTCGCGCATTCCCCAAGCTGTAAGCCCAATGAGAAGCAAATCACAAAGACTGTGTGACTGTGATGAGCTACACAGGTTTACCGGTGCCTTGACTTAGTCGTCCACACGCCTGATGATCAGACTCTGATCTAGTGAAGACCCCGGTTTTTGTTGGGTTGGGCAAAGAATCTTGGCCCAAGATGGTGCATTGAGCATCCTCACGCCGAGTCAACCGGGAGTCGCCACTGGCGACTCGCCAGGCAGAAGTGCCTTATCCCTGACTGGCAGTGTACGATTCGCCACACGACCAAGCGCCCGGCGTGTTCTCGAGGTTATCGAGAAAAGTCCCCGACGGCGACTCCCCGTAGAGAAAGTACTGCGCGGCCCGCTTCAGAAGGGGTAATTCCCAAAATCCAAGGGAGAAGTACAAAATCCAAGGAAGCGTTTTCGGGGATCTGCATTACCTGGGCAACAGCTCGGGTTTCTGGTTGACCTGGGTAACAGTTCCGGGATCGGGTTGCCCTGTCGGGTTTCAGCAGGGGTTTCTGGTTTCCCGTTCCTGCCTTCACCCGCAGTTCAGGGGTTTTCTCTGTTGCTTTTGCCTCTCTGTCGCACGCGCTTCCTTGGATTTTGTACCTCTCCCTATGATTTTGTACTTCACCCCAGAACAGAAGACAGGGATGCGCGTGCGTGCTACAGAGTGAGCCTCGATTGGGGGTTTCCTTGTACATCGTGCTGTATATGGTACTATCGCCACGACTCTCAGGCTGAGAGTCTCAGCACAAAGGGCGCCGCCGGCTGTCATCACGCCAATTCGACACGATGGTGGTCTGCAAGAAGTGTCGCAGTCGCCAGCTGTTGTGGTCTTCTCAATGCAGTGGTACTGCTTCTGAATCCATTGCTAATCTTATTGAATACTTCTCCGATCAGCGGGGAGGACGTCCAGAATCTGGACTCCAGATGCGCCATTCTAGCCACAGACTCTGTAGCACAGAGTGGGCGTCACGGTGACGCCGTGGCGCCCCATCGAGTACTCGGCTTGGTTGGTCCTACTTGCGACCCGCAGGTCGCTAGCGACTCATAGGTAACATCCCCATGATCATAACCCCTGTATTATGGCGTGGCGAAGGCAAAGGATTGAACCACCTGTCGAAGAAAATGCATCATCCTGAAGCCATGAGGGAGAAGGTGAGAATAGAACGTATTGTAAAGAGGCCCTCATTATGAGGGAGTCTTGGTCTATTGGTTAGTGACTCGATCTACCATGCAGCACTCCCGGGGCCAAGCCTGCTGGCCAACTCCAGTGGATGAAAAAAACTCTCGGAGTAAAGAGGCTGCGTGAAATAGAACATGGTGAGATGGAAATGTCCAATTTCGGGGGCTTGTTAGTGGATGGGTAGGACGAAATCGGACGATCCAATTTCGGCCAGTATAGAATGGCTGTGGGGGGATAAGCAGTGGAAGGGGTGGGCAGCAGACAGAACGAGGGGAAACACTCTCAACTCTCATCTCCACCTGGGACCGCACTTCTCGTTGGGCTAGGCTCGATTCGAGCTTCGGGATTGAGTATAGATCGGTGACAGCTCCCATTAGTTGTACTGGACGTGATGGGTTACATCGAGGGCCATTGTGCGGCGCCACCAACGCCTCGCTATGTCTTGTATAGGTTCTGTCTCTGGTGAAATTACCACACAAGTCGAGCTTTCTAGGAAATACGGGCCTAGTGGAATCATGGGTAAGACAAAGTTTACTCATATAAAGGAGAAGGATCGAAGTCGTTAAATAAATGGAGCGAAATTAAATGTATAATGATGGATTAATGAGAATCAAATCATTACCTGGCAACGGTATGTTAGCGAAGATATGAACCGGCAACAGTAAAGAGTTCGTACTATAGACCATTCCACACTAGCTTGCTCTTATTCATGGCAACAGTCACAGAAGGCCCCGCCGCATCCGGCCAAGATAGGCCAGCAAGCGGGAGCGAAGACATCGAAGAGGCAAGCGAGGCACGCATAGCACAAGGCACTCTTGTCGAGCTGGCCGCCCTCTAAGCCGACCGTGTCACTGGCGGTAGTGGTATTACCAATCTCGTAGGAATGACCACCCAAGATTTCCAGCAGAATGTGGTAGTCGAGCATATCCGTACCGTTAGCTAGGGGCCGATCGTACGGGGCACCAACCGCTCCACCAATGATGAACAGAATCGTCACGAAGAATAAGGGCTTCATGTCTCTACAGTGAGCGTGGGTTGATGGCTGTCTTGAGGCTTCTGGCCAAGACGAGTAACTCGTCACGAGTTCATCTTTAGCTTAGCGGGCTACACGAACAAGGTGACGCCGTGAAGCTACGCGGAGCAGAGGAGCCCGTGCCACGATTCACGTGTTGGACAAACCGAGGGCGTCGCACCCGCCTCGAGGACCTCTTGCGGAACGGAAACGACTAGACTAGTCGGACTAGTAGATATCAGGGACTCGCTCATTACGACTGAACGATCAGCTAGTAAGATCACGCCCACCCGCCCCGTGTGGACTACCTGCACGCCCGCGAGAGGCTGTCTCTAAGAGACAGTGTTCTCTGATGCTCGACAGCCTATGACTGTGCATCGCCTGGCGATCCCCTGCTCCTCCCTTGTACTGTATGCGACAATACGGTACTCGCTCGCCTTCGGCACGCCCAGGATGCGGGATGTGCTCGATGACGTTCATTCCATCAAACGTTGTTATTCACCATGATGTTGGTGTCCCCTGTCGCGCGAGCGCTCGTCCTCTCCATCGTCATTCAACAAGTTGGCTCGGGCGCCAAGCGCCCTCGGCGTCCCCTAGCAGCCGGATATCACATCAGTAGCGAGGACGTGAACTTCCTTGGGAGATCGATGCGGTGAGGGTTCACGTCAGAGCCCTTGACCCGACAGACGATAATAGAGCATTGATGCGTGTCACCATAGGGGGAGACGGACGCGATATCGAGATGCCTCGTTATGCAGAAGTCAAACGGTATAATGCAGTGCATTGAATGCACTGAATACAGATCGATTCTTCATACCTGGTGAGATTGGAGGCTCAAATAACGTGTTCCAGAGAGAGTGCTTCACAGTAGAGCGCAACAACTGGTCGAAGGAGTACCTCGAGGAGGTGGCTCGGGGACTAGGAATCCCTCTCGCGGCTTGGGTTAGGCCTGGCTTCCGTCTCTGCCTCTTCGGGGACTCCTGGGTTATCTCCCTTGGTCGTGCGGGCGCATATAATCTTACATATCCTGTGAAGTTGCAGTTGAACGAGCATGCCGTAGTCGGCTGCTCGGCTCTCAATGTCCTAGGGCGAAGCGTTCCGTTCGGAGGCTCAGAGGGTTCGGCCGGAGGGTCAGTATTGGCATAAACGTGGAAAAATAGATTAGTTTTATTTCTGGTAATTTTCCGTTGTAAAATAGGAAAAACAGCGGAAAAATAGTGCGTTTTCTGAGAAATTCTTTCGACTTAATCCGAAGCTTCTTAATGCGTATCCCGGCAGGTTTCGCCAGCGATGTTGTTCAGGAAGCCCCCAAGAACCAGCGCAGGCTTCGTATTATACATCGGCACTCTCTCGATATTGGCAACAGCACTTTTAAAACAGCTGCAATGCAACTGTTGTACGATGAAGACTCTCAGGTGGCAACTGCATATTCCACTTGATGCATCATCTCCAAGGCTTCGAACCACATCCACCACTCTCGTTAGACATGGCCCCGCAGAGACACACAACATGATAGTCCGCCGGCAATTTGTCTCGGCCATCTGATAAAACCGGTCTGCGCTGCGGTGGTGACACTGTGTCACTGACACGGCTTATATGCAACCCGTAGTCGTGTCATGGGTGCGCAGGCCACTGTTCTACGAGGCGTTAGTGATTTACAATTGATTCGTTAATATGTTCCTGTGATTGACTTCTCCTATATCTGGGTATTGTGTTAGCTTGATCACGCAAACCCTGCTCCGAGAGCAACATCTCACCCAGCACTCGCGTTGAGAGCCTCGTAGCTGAACTCGTCCCATCTTTGCCCGACATTTAACCTGCGGCTCCTGAGACATCACCACAACTCGGGCAAGTAGCTTGGACCACTATGGGGAGGAAGATGGACTCAGACTCTGAGCCTTAGAGCAACTGAGAAGTTACTGCCTAATTTCTTCAGGAGAGTCCCTCCTTTGGCAGGACCCCTGCCGCAGGAGTCTCGCCAAAACTTCGGCCAAAAGCACACAGCCGAGGAGTAACGGTTACTCATTATGCGCCGATAATCTTGTGCATGCGTGCATAGCTGATACTCCAGCGACTGGCAAGGCCTCCCAAATAGAACTAGACCTTTGCACCATGTGCGTGCAACAGAGTGGGCGTTAGAAGCTCTTGAAGGCCAAGGATCTTCAGTCAGCGACGCGCTCGCATCGTCTTTGGCACGTATCGGTACGCAAGTACTTGATAGGTCGGACCTATTAGGTCCTACTTGCGACTGGCAAGTTGCGAGCGACTTTTCGGCAACGTCCTCCTATTCTTAACTCTCGTGATATGGCACAGCGGGGGCAAAGGATTGAACCACGGCTCGGAAAGGATGCATCAGGGAGAAGATGAGAATAGAGCGTATTATAATGAGTCCTGGTCTATTGATCGGTGGCTTGATCTACCATGCGGCCCGAGGTAGACTCAAAATGGCAAATTTTTGCCAATTTGATGCTACAGCAAGGTGTCACAGCGGTGACAGGGCGGTCATGGCGTGTTTTCAGTATCATTAACATGCTATGGAAAACAACCAGAGCGAGGAGGCTGCGTGAAAATTTTACGGTGAAATAGAACATGGTGAGATGAAATCTCGAAATTTAGGCGCCCGCCAGTGGGTGGGATGAGCCATTTGAATTGCACCGGATGGAACCGCCGTGGGGATAAGTTGAAGAAGGGGTTGAGCTGCTCAACTTGAGCAGCTGGCGAAATTGTACTGGACGTGATGGGTGGCATCGAGTTCCAATTTGCGGTGCCACCCACGCGGCGTGGACGTGGGCCACGCCGCGACATGCCTGCATAGTTTCTGTCTCCGGTAAGAGTACCACGCAACTTGTGTGACACAAGTCCAGCTTTCCAGTGAATACGAACTTAGGGAATCTCAGGTAAGACAAAGTTTACTCGTACGAAGGGGAAGGATCGAAGTCGTTAAACAAATGGGGGAAATGAATGTATACTGATTGATTAATGAGCATCAAATCATAACGAGGCAACGGTATGTCAGTTAAGATATGATCTGGCAACAGTTAAGAGTCTATACTATGAAGGACTCTTGTTCGCTTTCAGTCATCGCAACAGTAACAGAAGGTCCCGCTGCATGCGGCCAAGATAGGCCAACAAGCGGGAGCCAAGACATCGATGAGGCAAGCAAGGCACGCAATGCACAAGGCACTCTTGTCGAGCTGGCCGCCCTCTAAGCCGACCGCATCACTGACGGTGGTGGTATCATCAATCTTATAGAAATGACCACCCAAGAATTCCACCAGATTATGGTAGTTTAGCTTATCCGTACCGTTAGCCACGGGCTGATCGTATGGAGCACCAACCACTCCGCCAAAGATGAACAGAATCGTCACAACGAACAAGGGCTTCATGTCTCCACGGTGAGCTTGGGTTGATGGCTGTCTCGAGGCTTCTGGCCAAGACGAGTAACTCGTCACGAGTTCATCTTCAGCTTAGCGGGCTACACGAACAACGTGACGCCGTGAAGCTACGCGGAGCAGAGGAGCCCGTGCCACGATTCACCAGTCGGACAAACCGAGGGCGTCGGACCCGCCTCGAGGACCTCTTGCGGAACGGAAACGACTAGACTAGTCGGACTAGTAGATATCAGGGACTCACTCATTACGACTGAACGATTAGGTAGTAAGATCACGCCCACCCGCCTCGTGTGGACTACCTGCACGCCCGCGAGAGGCTGTCTCTAAGAGACAGTCTTCTCTGATGCTCGACAGCCTATGACTGTGCATCGCCTGGCGATCCCCTGCTCCTCCCTTGTACTGTATGCGACAATACGATACTCGCTCGCCTTCGGCACGCCCAGGATGCGGGATGTGCTCGATGACGCTCATTCCATCAAACGTTGTTATTCACCATGATGTCGGTGTCCCCTGTCGCGCGAGCGCTCGTCCCTCTCCATCGTCATTCAACAAGTTGGCTCGGCCGCCATGCGCCCTCGGCGTCCCCTAGCAGCCGGATATTACATCAGTAGCGAGGACGTGAACTTCCTTGGGAAATCGATACGTGTGAAGGTTCACGTCAGAGCCCTTGACCCGACAGACGATAATAGAGCATTGATGCGTGTCACCATAGGGGGAGACGGACGCGATATTGAGATGCCTCGTTATGCGGAAATCAAACGGTACAATGCACTAAATGCAGATCGATTCTTCATACCTGGTGAGATTGGAGGCTCAAATTACGTGCGGTGGAGAGAGTGCTTCACAGTAGAGCGCAACGAGTGGTCGAAGGTGTACTTCGAGGAGGTGGCTCGGGGACTGGGAACCCCTCCCGCGGCTTGGGTTAGGCCTGGCTTCCGTCTCTGCCCCTTCGGGGACTCCTGGGTTATCTCCCTTGGTCGTGCGGGCGCATATAATCTTACATATCCTGTGAAGTTGCAGTTGAACGAGCATGCCGTAGTCGGCTGCTCGGCTCCCAATATCCTAGGACGAAGCGTTCCGTTCGGAGGCTCAGAGGGTTCGGCCGGAGGGGAGAACAGTAACAATGGAACACCCAGTGACGGCTCAACAGTAACAACAATACAGTCGAGAGATACTAGCGAATAGGGCTCCACCTTGAAGGTATCCAAGGTGACGATGCAGGCTATTCCATCACACATGCCGTCAGATTCTGCCACCCCAACCAGGACTTGGGACGCGCCAAGTTACTCAGATGACAGCCCGGACAAGACCGCCCCAGAGATAGCAACTACATTGCCAATCATTTCGGAAGCTCATCAGGTTATTGAGACTCCTAAGATGCTTCCCGCGGTAGGGTCGTACGTGAACATAGAAGCAACGGAACACCTCAACACAGTCTCTCTGGAATTGTCTGGCGAAGGTCAGAAATCTCTAGTCGCCTCTCTACTGATCTCTTGCATCACGGCTCGATGTCTACAGAGCACACTCCCAAAAGATAAGTCGATATACTTCTATTTAATTCCCTCCAAGGAAGGGAATGGTGATGCGCTGGTATTTGCTCCTCCACCGCTAGCTTTGCTTCCTTTCAATGATTGTTTGTTTGTCGACGCCACTGGCAGACACGACCACAATGAGATCGTCGAGGCTTTCACTGATGCAGGAGATGCGTTTGAGATCAGCAACTTCTCGCCAGCGGCTACTTTCATGTGCTGGTCGCAGGACAGGGCCGCTTGGGATCTATGGCTCGGCATTAAGATAGACCGGTTAGGTGCGGTATTGCCCGCTCGAGTCGTTCCATTGGCATACACTGACGGAGTACCAACCATCAACTCCTCAGTTACACCGGAACAACTACTTGGTGAAAACAGTCGAAATGCACTAAGTGTGGAGGCCTATCGTGGTAGAAGGAAGCGACGGAGATCGTCTATGTCGAGGGGTGGAAAGAGTGGAGAATCTCCCTCAAGTGAAATAGCGGAGTGCACGTGAACAATCCAGAATCACATCGACTAGAGGGTCTGACTTGTGCCGTGTTCTCGGAGAGGCAGAGTTGGAAAGTATCCTACGCCATCTCTGCAATCCACTTAGACTAAGCATGTGACAGAGAGATACAGTCCCCAATGCTCCACGAAGCTTCAGTTGAGTTTTGAAACGCGCGGCCGGCTCTCGCGCGAACTCGCACGGCAGCGTCTTGACGATCTGCGCCATGGATTCACTAACGCAAAGCAAATTTTCTCTTGTGACATCAACAACTGAGGGCTATAACAATAGAATGTTTTCATCAATACGAGTTGCCGACGGAGGATTGGTACCGATCCGCTTTGGCTCAGTCGCACGTGGATTCGAGCGGATAACGAGTGAGACGAAGTTTAATCGTATGAAATATTGGAAGCCGATAAATGATTTAACAAAATAAATGTATCATAAAGAAAATATGAATAAATAATGACGAGTAGCCGTTATGTTAGTTACGATGTTATTCGAGAACAAAGTCGGCACCAACTGGGCTCTAGTCGTAGCAACAGTTACACCAAAGGCCACACGTATCGAAGGCGGGCCAACAGAAGGGATTCAAGGCTTCCGCGAGGGAGGCGAGGCACGCAATACACGAGGGAGTGTCCCCGACATGACCGCCCTCCGGCCTAGCCATATCACTGATGACAATGATGGTATCATTAGTGTCGTGAGCCGAACATCGTGAGATGGAAATGTCCAATTTCGGGGGCTTGTTAGTGGATGGGTAGGACGAAATCGGACGATCCAATTTCGGCCAGTATAGAATGGCAGTGGGGGGATAAGCAGCGGAAGGGGTGGGCAGCAGACGGAACGAGGGGAAACACTCTCAACTCTCATCTCCACCCGCGACCACACTTCTCGTTAGGGTAGGCTCGATTCGAGACTCGAGTTTCGAGTTCCGGGATCGAGTATAGACTGGTGACAGCTCCACCTGTTGTACTGGACGAGATGGGTTACATCGAGGGCCAATGGCCCTGGGCCATTGTGCGTCGCCACCAACGCCTCGCTATGTCTTGTATAGGTTCTGTCTCTGGTGAAAGTACCACGCAAGTCGAGCTTTCTAGGAAATACGGGCCTAGTGGAATCATGGGTAAGACAAAGTTTACTCATATAAAGGAGA
Source organism: Perkinsus olseni (assembly GCA_013115135.1). NCBI lineage: Eukaryota > Perkinsozoa > Perkinsida > Perkinsidae > Perkinsus > Perkinsus olseni. The sequence continues at coordinate 4,594 of JABANP010000325.1, read as the reverse complement.
AGGATCGAAGTCGTTAAATAAATGGAGCGAACTTAAATGTATAATGATGGATTAATGAGAATTGAATCATTACCTAGCAACGGTATGTTAGCGAAGATATGATTCGGCGAGAGCAAAGAGTCCCTACTATAGACCATTCCACACTAGCTTGCTCTTATTCATGGCAACAGTCACAGAAGGCCCCGCCGCATCCGGCCAAGATAGGCCAGCAAGCGGGAGCGAAGACATCGAAGAGGCAAGCGAGGCACGCATAGCACAAGGCACTCTTGTCGAGCTGGCCGCCTTCTAAGCCAACCGTGTCACTGGCGGTAGTGGTATTACCAATCTCGTAGGAATGACCACCCAAGATTTCCAGCAGAATGTGGTAGTCGAGCATATCCGTACCGTTAGCTACGGGCCGATCGTACGGGGCACCAACCGCTCCACCAATGATGAACAGAATCGTCACGAAGAATAAGGGCTTCATGTCTCTACAGTGAGCGTGGGTTGATGGGTGTCTTCAGGCTTCTGGCCAAGACGTCGTCTTGAAGACGAGTAACTCGTCACGAGTTCATCTTTAGCTTAGCGGGCTACACGAACAAGGTGACGCCGTGAAGCTACGCGGAGCAGAGGAGCCCGTGCCACGATTCACGAGTTGGACAAACCGAGTGCGTCGCACCCGCCTCGAGGACCTCTTGCGGAACGGAAACGACTAGACTAGTCGGACTAGTAGATATCAGGGACTCGCTCATTACGACTGAACGATCAGCTAGTAAGATCACGCCCACCCGCCTCGTGTGGACTACCTGCACGCCCGCGAGAGGCTGTCTCTAAGAGACAGTGTTCTCTGATGCTCGACAGCCTATGACTGTGCATCGCCTGGCGATCCCCCGCTCCTCCCTTGTACTGTATGCGACAATACGATACTCGCTCGCCTTCGGCACGCCCAGGATGCGGGATGCGCTCGATGACGTTCATAATGAACGGTTCATTCCATCAAACGTTGTTATTCACCATGATGTTGGTGTCCCCTGTCGCGCGAGCGCTCGTCCTCTCCATCGTCGTTCAACAAGTTGGCTCGGGCGCCATGCGCCCTCGGCGTCCCCTAGCAGCCGGATATCACATCAGTAGCGAGGACGTGAACTTCCTTGGGAGATCGATGCGGTGAGGGTTCACGTCAGAGCCCTTGACCCGACAGACGATAATAGAGCATTGATGCATGTCACCATAGGGGGAGATGGACGCGATATCGAGATGCCTCGTTATGCAGAAGTCAAACGGTACAATGCACTGAATACAGATCGATTCTTCATACCTGGTGAGATTGGAGGCTCAAATAACATGTTCCAGAGACAGTGCTTCACAGTAGAGCGCAACAACTGGTCGAAGGAGTACCTCGAGGAGGTGGCTCAGGGACTGGGATTCCCTCCCGCGGCTTGGGTTAGGCCTGGCTTCCGTCTCTGCCCCTTCGGGGACTCCTGGGTTATCTCCTTTGGTCGTGCGGGCGCATATAATCTTACCTATCCTGTGAAGTTGCAGTTGAACGAGCATGCCGTAGTCGGCTGCTCGGCTCCCAATGTCCTAGGGCGAAGCGTTCCGTTCGGAGGCTCAGAGGGTTCGGCCGGAGGGTCAGTATTGGCATAAACGTGGAAAAATAGATTATTTTTATTTCTGGTAATTTTCCGTTGAAAAATAGGAAAAACAGCGGAAAAATAGTGCGTTTTCTGAGAAATTCTTTCGACTTAATCCGAAGCTTCTTATTGCGTATCCCGGCAGGTTTCGCCAGCGATGTTGTTCAGGAAGCCCCCGAGAACCAGCGCAGGCTTCGTATTATACAACGGCACTCTCTCGATATTGGCAACAGCACCTTTAAAACAGCTGCAATGCAACTGTTGTATGATGAAGACTCTCAGGTTGCAACTGCATATTCCACTTGATGCATCATCTCCAAGGCTTCGAACCACATCCACCACTCTCGTTAGACATGGCCCCGCAGAGACATACAACATGATAGTCCGCCGGCAACTTGTCTCGGCCATCTGATAAAATCGGTCTGCGCTGCGATGGTGACACAGCTTATATGCAAACCGTAGTCGTGTCACGGGTGCGCAGGCCACTGTTCTGCTAGGCGTTAGTGATTTACCATTGATTCGTTAATATGTTCCTGAGATTGACTTCTCCTATATCTGGGTATTGTGCTAGCTGGATCACACAAACCCTGCTCCGAGAGCAACATCTCACCCAGCACTCGCGTTGAGAGCCTCGTAGCTGAACTCGTCCCATCTTTGCCCGACATTTAACCTGCGGCTCCTGACACATCACCATAATTCGGGCAAGTAGCTTGGACCACTATGGGGAGGAAGATGGACTCAGACTCTGAGCCTTAGAGCAACTGAGAAGTTACTGCCTAACTTCTTCAGGAGGATCCCTCCCTTAGCAGGAGTCTCGCCAAAACTTCAGCCAAAAGCACACAGCCGAGGAGTAACGGTTACTCATTATGCGCCGATAATCTTGTGCATGCGTGCATAGCTGATACTCCAGCGACTGGCAAGGCCTCCCAAATAGAACTAGACCTTTACACCTCGTGCGTGCAACAGAGTGGGCGTTAAAAGCTCTTGACGGTCAAGGATCTTCAGTCAGCGACGCGCTCGCATCGTCTTTGGCACGTATCGGTACGCAAGTACTTGATAGGTCCTACTTGCGACTGGCAAGTTGCGAGCGACTTTTCGGCAACGTCCTCCTATTCATAACTCTCGTGATATGGCATAGCGGGGGCAAAGGATTGAACCACGGCCCGGAAATGACGCATCAGGGAGAAGGTGAGAATAGAGCGTATTATAATGAGTCCTGGTCTATTCATCGGTGGCTTGATCTACCATGCGGCCCGAGGTAAACTCAAAATGGCAAATTTTTGCCAATTTGATGTTACAGCAAGGTGTCACATCGGTGACAGGGCGGTCATGGCGTGTTTTCAGTATCATGAACATGCTATGGAAAACAGCCAGAGCGAGGAGGCTGCGTGAAAATTTTACGGTGAAATAGAACATGGTGAGATGAAAATCTCGAAATTTAGGCGCACGCCAGTGGGTGGGATGAGCCATATAAATTGCACCGGATGGAACCGCCGTGGGGATAAGCTGAAGAAGGGGTTGAGCAGCTGGCGGAATTGTACTGGACGTGATGGGTAGCATCGAGTTCCAATGTGCGGTGCCACCCACGCCGCGACATGCCTTGCATAGTGTCTGTCTCCGGTAAGAGTACCACACAAGTCCAGCTTTCCAGTGAATACGAACAGGTAAGACTAAGTTTACTCGTACGAAGGGGAGGGATCAAAGTCGTTAAAAAAATGGCGGGAAATGAATGTATACTGATGGATTAATGAGCATCAAATCATAACGAGGCAACGGTATGTCAGTTGAGATATGATCTGGCAACAGTAAAGAGTGAATACTATGAACGACTCTTGTTCGCTTTCAGTCATCGCAACAGTGACAGAAGGTCCCGCCGCATCCGGGCCGGATGATCCGGCCAAGATAGGCCAACAAGCGGGAGCCAAGACGTCGATGAGGCAAGTAAGGCACGCAATGCACAAGGCACTGTACTCGAGGTCGCCGCCCTCCGATGCGACCGCATCACTGACGGTGGTGGTATCATCAATCTTATAGAAATGACCACCCAAGATTTCCACCAGAATATGGTAGTTTAGCTTATCCGTACCGTTAGCCACGGTCTGATCGTATGGAGCACCAACCACTCCGCCAAAGATGAACAGAATCGTCACAACGAACAAGGGCTTCATGTCTCCACGGTGAGCTTGGGTTGATGGCTGTCTTGAGGCTTCTGGCCAAGACGAGAAACTCGTCACGAGTTCATCTTAAGCTTAGCGGGCTACACGAACAACGTGACGCCGTGAAGCTACGCGGAGCAGAGGAGCCCGTGCCCCGATCAACGAGTCGGACAAACCGAGGGCGTCGCACCCGGCTCGAGGACCTCTTGCGGAACGGAAACGACTAGGCTAGTCGGACTAGTAGATATCAGGGACTCGCTCATTACGACTGAACGATCAGCTAGTAAGATCACGCCCACCCGCCTTGTGTGGACTACCTGCACGCCCGCGGGAGGCTGTCTCTAAGAGACAGTGTTCTCTGATGCTCGACAGCCTATGACTGTGCATCGCCTGGCGATCCCCTGCTCCTCCCTTGTACTGTATGCGACAATACGATACTCGCTCGCCTTCGGCACGCCCAGGATGCGGGATGTGCTCGATGACGTTCATTCCATCAAACGTTGTTATTCACCATGATGTTGGTGTCCCCTGTCGCGCGAGCGCTCGTCCTCTCCATCGTCGTTCAACAAGTTGGCTCGGGCGCCATGCGCCCTCGGCGTCCCCTAGCAGCCGGATATTACATCAGTAGCGAGGACGTGAACTTCCTTGGGAAATCGATACGTGTGAAGGTTCACGTCAGAGCCCTTGACCCGACAGACGATAATAGAGCGTTGATGCGTGTCACCATAGGGGGAGACGGACGCGATATCGAGATGCCTCGTTATGCTGCATAACGAGGCATCTCGATATCGCGATATGCATAACTTATGCAGAAATCAAACGGTACAA